>JAZGTJ010012539.1:0-15784 GCA_036877575.1 Botia almorhae
CTCCTGTTGGATGTGGTTCGTCCTTCTTGGCGGTATGCTGACATTACCCTGGATACCGTGGCTCTTGATACATTACAAAGACTTGCTGTCTTAGTCACAGATGTGTCAGCGAGATGTGCACCAACAATTTGTCCTCTTTTGAATTCTGATATGTCACCCATAATGTTGTGTGCAATATTTTAAGCAAAACTGTGCTATTACTCTGCTAATTAAACCTTCACACTCTGCTTTTACTGGTGGAATGTGCAATCAATGAAGATTGGCCAGCAGGCTGGTCAAATTTAGCCATGAAACCTCCAACACTAAATTGGCCAGTGTTTCAGTTTCATTGTCCAACCCCTGTACATAAACTACGTAAACATTAACAAAGAACATGAACGGCACTGATGAGAGCAACATCGATGAGAAACATAAACAAACCAATGAAGGAGAATGACCGAAACAACAAGGAGCTCGGATTACACAGACAAAATCAAAAACCACAGAATAAGCATGAATTAAACACGGAAGACAGACTAGCACAGGACAGCAGACACAAGGGCATTAAATACGACTGAGGACAATGATAGATAGGTGCGTGAAATCAAACAAACGAGGAAACAAGGGGGCGGGGTCATAACGCAGGACCGAAGAGCACATGGCAGATGTAAACAAAGCTGAAGCCATGTGCCGCCACATAGAACGAACACCCAGAGCGCGGGTCTAGACTCCGACTCTCAAAAACGAAATCAAGAAAAGACAGGACAAGTCAGAATCTAGCCCCACGCTCTGACATAGAACACAGACTGTCACGTCCTGACAGCTAGGGTGTGGCTATGAAATTGAAATGTCACCATTTGTTGCTGCTTACTAAGACAAGCGATATGAGCCCACCCCCAAGTCTTTACAACATTCTGATGCAGAGCTATGACATCACAAAGATTTGCCCAAAGTTACATCTGTGGGATTTTTTCCAATCAAAGACTATGGGGCGGTTGCTGGGGTACTGTATCTTGTTGCCAGGGTGTGGCTATGAAGTTGTAATGTCACCATTTGTTGCTGCTTGCTAAGCAGAGTGATATGAGTCCACCCCCAAGTCTTTATGCCATTCTGATGCAGAGCTATGACATCACACCGATCTGCCCAATGTTACATCTATGGGATTTTTTTTTATGGAAGTCTATAGGGCAGTTTCTAAGGTGCTGTAACTGGTTGCCAGGGTGTGGTTATGAAGTTGTAATGTTTGCCATTTGTTGCTGCTTGCTACGCAGAGGAATATGAGCCCACCCCAAGTCTCTACGACATTATAATGTGGAGCTATAACGTAACAAATTTTAGCCAAATGTTAAGTCTATAGAATTTTTCACCCCCTTTTTCATACGGCCTAAAAACATTGTACACTTGATTGCTTATAAGTCATAGCACACCTCTCCTCAATTTGACACCTCATTCATGGGTCTACGACAAACTAAGCTGCAAGAGAGTAATAGTGATGCTGTGTCTTGCAAGTGCCACTAATAATAACTTTTGAATAGATATTCTTAATATCATTATCTCAATTTTTATTTATGGGTTTGTAGAATTATATGGGGTTTCTTTTAATCTGTAGACCAATAGCAATTAAGATTATGGCCAAATTTTATGCAGAATAGGCAGCTTTCACAACCAATTGTAAAAACCTTTAGGCACGCCCCTACCTTTCAGCACGCCCATTACTGCAGTTACCTATACCCATTGGAAGCATGTAGGGTGCCTTTTATATTTTGAATTTGGGATGTAAGCAAAAAAAGGGCCATTATTTACTTTGAGTGCAACGGTGGACAAAGCCTGGAGCGCCGACCATATTTCCAACCATGTTTTAATAGCTTTTTCAACAAGGAAATTTTTTGGAAAGCATTGAATTTGGGTCATAAGAAGAAAAGAGGTGAGTACTAAGCACCCCACAAAGGATAAAGTCTGCATCCATATATACTGTACTTTTGAGCATAGGCTATGCTATATCTTGTCCTATTTTTGTCACTAGCATGTATGGACATGCAAGTTAGTATTCATGATTTAATAAAAAAAAACCTCACATACCTGCTTACTGGTACTATAAATTTATCGGCCTGATTACAATTCTAAAAACAATTACCTCTATGGTTACTGTAGTTAATGTACATCTTACGTAAATTATGCCACCAGTAAGTAATAGATCACAGTCAGATTAAAATCCTGCACACAATTATTCAGACAGATATTTTATGATTCTAAACAACGTCACCCTTATCTCAGATTTCACGATTTCCAGACACAAAAAAAACTATTATATTATTTTATATTATTATATTATATTATAACTATTATAAAATATTATATAATTGCCTTATTAATGTGTTGCATTCACTGGTTCCTTGCCATCCAAACGCGTTGGGGCTTTTATTATGAGTGTTTGCCATAACGTGTTGGGCCTTTTATTGTGAAGGTGTTTGTCATTTAAACGTGTGGGGGCTTTTATTATGGAAGTGTGTGCCATTGTTTGGTTTCATTTAAAGTGTTCCCTTTAGATGCCTGACTTGTGTAATTTCACGTAATTTATGGTCGTGTTTTCCGTCTGTCTTTGATGTTAGTGAGCAGTGGCTGATTTGTTTTTATCACGACTCTTTGGTAGATCAGGTTCTCAGTGTTAATTGTTGTGCTCTCGGTGTTAGCTTCATTTAAACACGTATTTGTCATATTTACAGATTTAGAAAGATCAAAATACGGCACATTCAAAGTTTAATTTATGGTTTAAATTACTAAGTCTATCCGTATTCTTCTGTTATTAAACAGTAGTTTACATACTGACAGCAGTTTAATGTTAGAAGAGGTCATTCTTAATTTAATATTTGTTTTATTTGCCGTTGGTTTCTGTGCATTGTAGTGGTACAGTCAGTCAACGTGTATGTTTCTACATTTTAGAGCTTCTGATGAGTTAAGAAACATGAATCTTCGTTTATTTTGTGTGTTTATGTTTCATGGTCGTGCATTTCCTGTTCATGAAATAAAGGTTTCAGGCGGAACAGTCTGTTTTTGAGGACAGTGATAGTGTTCATTAGATTAACAAACATTATTTGTTTACTTGCAGAGACTGCTTGATATCCTGATAATATTCTCCTCAACCAGTGTGTTCTGAACAGCCCTAGACCTGAAAACAGTTTATGTGTGACCTGGGGACAATAGACCATGGCAGATGACAAGGATGTGCTAAGAGATGTTTGGTTTGGCAGGATCCCAGCCTGTTTCACACTGTTTTCTGAGGAGACCACAGAGAGAGAAGCTGAACCTTACTATGTAGGCTTAGATGACTTCCACTGTTTAGTTTAGTGTTATTTGTGAAGTGTTTTTCACAATGTGCATTGTTACAAAGCAGCTTAGGAGTAACTGACTGTAAAATGACCAGTTTGGTTTAATCTAACCAGTGTTTTTCACTTTTCAAACTTTAGCTGTTGCTTCCGCGGGTCAGCTACCTGATGCTTGTTACAGATAAAGTCAAGAAACATTTCCTCAAAGTCATGAAGGTAGAGGACGTAGAGGAGATGTGGTTTGAATATGAGGGGACAGCTCTCAAATGGTAAGTTTAAGTATGCTGCTGGTATGTGTACTACACACATTTTATTAACTTTTTTGAGGTGTGTCAAAATTTATGAATGGTTGACATGACTTCCATGACAACTGTTTTTCCAACCAAAAAAAAATCTTTTTGTATATCCAAGTTTTGTTAATGGCACATTTCTTTATTAATGTAATTAATAAATTAGAAAAAAAAATTAATGAAACGTTTAAATCACTTGCAGTATCTCTAATTACATCTAATTCATTTTTTTTAATCACAACTTCTGGGAAATGAAGTGCAATAGTTCATATTTATATTTTGAGCAATTGGTGTATTGCTGGTAAAATGCAGCAATACACCAATTGCTTAAAATAGTAGCTCATTTTAATAGCTTTACTTTTACTAATTTTTAGCTAACATGGCAAAGAACATTCACTACTATGTGTCTGGGGTGTTATTATGAGCTGTAGGGACCCCCATCAACCATGCCAAATATAAACTGTTATTTCTGCTGATGCCACAGATTTTAATTTCTGGACTGTAAATATGATCTCATGTTTTTTTTAAGGCACTACCCCATTGGTGTGTTGTTTGACCTTCACGCTTCCAACACAGCTCTGCCCTGGAGTGTCACGGTGCACTTTAGGGTGTGTGGGCTGCTCAATTTATTTGTCATTTATCTTGAAAAATATTTGTATGCTACAGTTGTAATTTGCTTTGTTTTGTAGAACTTTCCAGAGCATGAATTGGTTCACTGCCCATCAAACTCTGTGATAGAAACACATTTCATGTCTTGCATTAAAGAGGCAGATGCACTCAAACACAAGGGTCAGATCATCAATGACATGCAGAAGAAGGACCATAAACAGCTGTGGATGGGCCTGCAGAATGGTAAGACCTGCTGACAGGAGCCTGTACCTGCATTCTTCATATACATATTTAAACGTAACACTCACAATACTTTTAAAATTTCATCTGTGTTTGAGAACGGCAGAATTGGTATGCGAGTTCCAGCTGTTACAGTAGGTGCTTTTAGTAGTTAAAGGTCAAAATATGAATATCTTGAGGTAAATTAATAAAGATGATTTTTCAGAAGCACACGTTTTGACAGTAACACAGTCACAGCTGTCTGGTGCTCAGATGAATGTACGACAGAACAAATAAGAGTAACAAATTCTAAGTGGATCTTGATTTTGAGAATGCAGCCAGTAAGACTAAACAATTTTAAGGATGCCAGTAAATAATGAGAGGTTCCATAACTATATTAACCACTTACCACTTAATAGTAGCTTGTGACAGAAACTTTAAATACTTCTTTGGGTAGGGGCAGAGAAGTTTGTAGTAGCACCTCTGAAAAATCTTATGTTCTAGGGAATTTTTGGCCCCTAGATTCCCTTAATTGCAGCTGCCTAAAGAGTTCATGCAGCTGGGCACAAAAATCTCATACCAACAATCCTGTACAATAAATGATAACTTAAACATGTTTTTACAGAATGGCACAAAAAATTGGTAATATTCATAACTGACATTACTGACAACAAAGCCAATGTAGTGAAAACTTTTTTCACTGAGCATGTAAAGTGTTTACTTAAATTAAAACCGTCATAATTTACTGACCTTCAGATATTACAGACCTCCAAACCAAGCCCCAAAACTGTTTTGGTACAAACATTGTTCAAAATATATTCCTTTGTGTTCAGCAGAACAAAGAAAACCTTGAGGATATATATATAGATATAGATATATAGATATAGATATAGATTATAGATATATAGAGAGATATTGGATTTTACTTGATATATATGTATATCTGTCTAGATACAGTGCCTTGCAAAAGTATTCATACCCCTTGAACTTTTCCACATTTTGTCAAATTACAACCACAAACCTAAATGTTTTTTATTGACTATGTAATAGACCAACACAAAGTACATGGTTTTCAAAATTATAAGCAAATAAAAATCGGAAAAGTGTGGTGTGCATTTGTATTCAGCCCGTCTGCGTCAATACTTTGTAGAGACACTTTTCGGTGCAAGTCTTTTGGGGTATTTCTATAGCTTTGCACATCTAGAGACTAAAATTTATGCTATTCTTCTTTGCAAAATAGCTCAAGCTCAGCCAAATTGGATGGGGAGAGTCTGTGAACAGCAATTATCAAGTCTTGCCACAGATGCTCAATGGGATTTAGGTCTGGACTTTGAGTGGGCCATTCTTAACACATGAATATTCTTTGATCCAAACCATTCCACTGTAGCTCTGGCAGTCATTGTCTTGATGGAAGGTGAATCTCCCTCCCATTCTCAAGTCTTTTGCAGCCTTTAACAGGTTTTCTTCCAGGATTGACCTGTATTGAGCTCCATCCATCTTTCCATCAACCCTGACCAGCTTCCCTGTCTCTGCTGAAGAAAAGCATCCCCACAGCATGATGCTGCCACCACCATGTTTTACAGGGGGGATGGTGTGTTCAGGGTGATGAGCAGTGTTACTTTTCCGCCACACATAATGCTTTGCATTTAGGCCAAAAAGTTCAACTTTGGTCTCATCAGACCTGAGCACCTTCTTCCATATGTTGCTGTGTCCCCTACATGGCTTGTGGCAAACTGCAAACGGGACGTCTTATGTCTTTCTTTCAACAATGGCTTTCTTCTTACCACATAAAGGCCAGATTTGTTGAGTACACAACTTATAGTTGTCCTGTGGACAGATTGTCCCACCTGAGCTGTGGATTTCTGCAGCTCCTCCAGAGTGACCATCGGCCTCTTGGCTGCTTCTCTGACCAGTGCTCTTCTTTCTCGGTCTGTCAGTTTAGATAGACCATGTCTTGGTAGGTTTGCAGTTGTGGCATACTTGTCCCATTTTTGAATGATGGATTGAACAGTGCTCCTTGAGATGTTCAAAGCTTGGGATATTTTTTTATAACCTAACCCTGCTTTAAACCTCTCCACCATCTTATACCTGACCTGCCTGGTGAGTTCCTTGGTCTTTATGATGCCTTTGTTCACTAGTGTTCTCTAACAAACCACTGAGGCCTTCACAGAACAGGTGTATTTATACTGAGACGAAATTACACACAGGTGAACCCTATTAACTAATTAGGTGACTTCTGAAGGGAATTGATTGCGCTGGATTTTATTTAGGGGTTAGCAGAGTACAGGGGGCTGAATACAAATGCACGCCACATTTTTCAGATTATTTGCTTAATTTTGAAAACCGTATATCATTTTTATTCCACTTCACAATTATGTGCTACTTTGTGTTGGTCTATCACATAAAATCTCAATATAATACATTTAAGTTTGTGGTTGTAAGGTGACAAAATGTGAAAAAGTTGAAGGGGTATGAATACTTTTGCATGGCACTGTAGATATATAGATATACATACATATATCAATATCTATAGATAATGGATTTTACTTGATACACAGAAACAGGTTACTGTGTCCTCTGTGAGTTAATCCTTTGTATGCTCTGATAGACAGTCTGTTTTATGTTACAGCTAAAATACTTCATGTTTAATGGAGAACATGCATTCTGGGTTGTTATCATTGGCTAAATTCTTTCTCTCCTTTAAAGATAAATTTGACCAGTTTTGGGCCATGAATCGTAAACTCATGGAGTACCCCACTGAAGAGGGCGGCTTCCGCTACATTCCCTTTAGAATATATCAGGTATTGAATGTTTATTCTCTTCAACATTGTAGTCATTAAAGAATGAACTGTAGACTATAAATTCCAGCTTGCCAAAAAGTATTTTAATTTGTTGTAATCTAAAATAAAAAATAAATGAATGAGGGATGTTAATAAGAAGGTGTTTAGTGAAGTGTCTCCCTTAACATCTTGAAATCGCTTCGTTAGTTTTTCCTTTTACAACGTTTGAATTTAAACGTATAATAAAGTAAATCGAACATCTGATCCTTTCTTTGGTGAATACAGACAGCTGAGGTTCAGTTGGGCGCTAGTGTAAATGCACAAAAAACAGAATGAATGTAAATGCACATAAGTAAATGCACAGCTTGCACACTGCACAAAAACAGGTGTTAAACAGGCGAAACCGCAACAAGACACATCAACATTAATTTAAAGAATTCTGATTCGCCGGTACATTTAGCACGCAGCACACCTGCCGAAACGCACAGAAATGAGGGCCAATAGACCGTTGTTATTGTAGCTTTTAACGATTCGGTAACTGATACACCCATAATCCCAATTCATTGTTCAATTAATAGTGCAGCCCTATTAGGGGGTATACTTATACTACTTTTGGAGATTGGTTTTTTTTTTATGCTTTAAACTATTATTAATTTATTATGTGTTAAAAATGTTTTTTTTTATGCTTTAAACTATTATTAATTTATTATGTGTTAAAAATGTTTAGGATGTTGCACTATTTGTAGCAGGTTGTTGGCAGGAGTGTATTTTTACACGCTGTATATGAAATATTTACACAATTCTTCTCTGCACTGTTGGATATGCCTTCATGATTATGCAATGACATTTTAAGTGATTCTGCCTCTATGGTGAGGGTGAGCTGGAATGTGTGGGGGACTTAACACTGATCCAATTATTTTATCCCAAAACATTTGCACACTGTACTGTTGATGTAGAAATAATGTAAAAGGTAACACTTTACAATAAAGTTCAAGTGTTTATTTATTATTTTTTATTTATTTATCAAAGGTTTTGTCTGTTACCATTAGTTAATACACAATGAACTAACATAAACAACTGCATTTGTATTATTTGTGTTTGGATATTTGTTTAATTATTTGCATTGGCAGCTTGCATATTTAATTTTGTTAAATTACTGGTTAGTGTATTTGTTTAAATATTTAAATTGACAGTTTAATTATTTAAATATTTGAATAGGAAGTTTTTGTTTAAATTTTCGAATTGGCAATTTTAGTATTTAAATAATTAAATTGGCAGTTCAAATATTTACATTTACAGTTTAATATTTAAATTGATTGCTAACTTCCTCTTTTTCTGTCTTGCTTAAATATGAATAAACAGGCTCCAAATGACTGTATTAAAAGGAGTCCATACTCTTGAGAGTTGCCTATGATCATTTTCAGAGACCTGAGAGCTTCTCTTTTCTCTTGCCTCTAGCTTTTGGAGAAAGGCTAATGATGTCTGTTCTGTGGTTCATGTGCTACTTTGCCAGCTAGGGTGTCAGGGGAGTTGAAAAGAAAGTGTCGGCACCCAGTGTATCACACTTCTCATCGGTATCAGGGGCCTTTTGAATAATGCTAGGGTCAATAATTAATGCTGCTGTTTAAAAATGCAACAAAGTTGCTGTCATTTCTCACACTCTCTCCTCTCTGACTTTAGAGAGAATCCTGTTGCAAGTGATCAGTGAGTCAGTTTTTCTGGTAATGTGATCGTGGCTTTCTGAGACACATTCTCTTCCTGAGACCTGACGGTGTTGATGTCAGCTGCTCTACCTGAGCTGTTGTCACAAATGTTTTTTTCACAGTGCCAAGATTGACTCCTATTGTTTGTCAGGCACCATAGGTCCAGACCTTATAGAATGATACCTTGTGTGACTGACCGCATGCAAGTTGTGTGTGAAAACTGAATCCTGTTAAGTATTCGACACCCTGCCTGCTCACTCAAGGTCAAAGGAAAGACTACACTGTTAATCTGTCTGTTAATCCTGTTCCTGTAGCTCAGTTGGTAGAGCATTGCGTTAGCAGCGCAAAAGGTTGTGGGTTCAATTCCCAGGGAGCACAGGTACTAACCAAATGTATAACTTGAATGTACTGTAAGTCGCTTTGGAGAAAAGCGTCTGCCAAATGCGTAAATGTAATCCACTCCACCTCATTCAGCAATTCCCAATATTACGCCCAACTAGTATGGGTTATAAAAACAGCTGCTAAATGATGACAACATATTAAAGGGAAAGTCTAATCCAGAATAAAAATTCTCTCATAATTTACTCATCCCTATACCATCCCAAATGTTTGTCTTGCTTTCTTCAGCCGAACACAATCAGACTTATGAAACTCCAAAAACCACATCCATCCATCATAAAAGTAACCCATATGACTCCAGTGGATTAATGCGTCTTCTGAAGCAAAATTATATGTTTGTGAGAGAAAAATATTTATAATTTCAGATTACTTGGCAGTCCTTACATCACATATTGATGTAAACATAAAGATCAGAGAACCAAATTCAAATATAGTGGTACAGCATTAACGCCACATCTCATTGGTTGTTGCATATCTTGTGACTGTGTGTTTTGTCAAAGCATAGCATAGGACGACTAGTCACAAGACACAAGAGAATCGATGAGATTTGTTGTTATTGACGTGGAGCCGGCATGCTGACAAACTCATGGCATGAGGGTGAGTAAATTGAGAGAATTTTAATTCTGTGGTGCAGTTTTCCTTTAACATTATTATTGTCCATGATGTATGTGCAGGTTTTACTGTGTGACATTTTCTGTTGTTTCAAACAAAATGAATTTAAGGCTGTTTTCAAAAGATGGTAAGTACAGCTGTCATGATATGAATACTTAAGATAAAAAAGTGTAGTCACTATTGAGTGTAGGTAGCCTGTGTGCATTCTATTAGGGCAGGGTGTGTTTGTGTCACAAGGCTTTGATGGTGGTGCTGTTTATGTCTTGCAGCTTTCCGTTTATATTGTATATCTAACATATGTGATGTTCATCAGCTTTCCATCAGTTTTTTTGTGCGTAAAATACAAATTTGATTGTTTTCAGTATGAATCTCCTAGGCCAAAACTTCTGGCAGTGTGAAAGTTTTGTAACAGTTTTGCCCCTCCCCTTCCATTATTGTTACCGTAATGCCAAAAACGACCGCTTGGCTGAGCCTGATTTAGCCCAGAAATTAGTACCACTGTAGAGTTTTGTTTGATCATTGGGTGCTTAATGGTTTTTGTACTGAAATGTTTTCTTTAAAGGTGTTGTGAAACAATGTGCATTGAGAGAAAATGCTATAGAGAATAAACATAACTGTGTATAAAAACAGGTAAATATATTACCTATTATATGACCCGAACATGTATTTTGTAGAGCTTTACATTGTTACTTTACTCTCCTTTATAAAAGGTTTCATATTTGTCTCATTTTAGACAATGAGTGAGAGACCGTTCATTCAAAAGCTTTTCCGACCCGTGTCTCCTGAGGGCCACCAACTCACACTGGGAGACCTGCTGAAGGAGCTGTTTCCTGCTGCCATATGTGTGGAGGGTAAGCAAGATCATGTTCTCCCAAATGGACAAAAAAACATCTTAAAATCATCCAGATCACATTTAAAGAAAATGCATTTGAATATGGACTTATCTCACACAGGAGTTAAGAATCAAAGATTAAAGCAAAAGACAGTAAAGAAAAACACATCTTTTACTTAACAGATTAGCAGGAGAGATGAGTAAAGGGAAGAAAAACAGATTAGAGTTGTATGAATGAAATCCACAGCCAAAACAGGTGATCTGGGTTTCTCCCAAGAGGAAGTAGATAAGCAGACAGAGCACGTGCTGGCTGAGCAGAGTACACAGCACATCTGTGTGGCTTCCAACCTGATGCAGTACATGCTTGCTTTGTCTGAAGGCCCGGTAGTAAGGTTAAAGAGAAAGTGCCACTCTGTCCTGCTGGTGTGTTTGTCATTCGTGCTTTCATATGTATGAGATGTGCTTACTAACTGTACTTATGAGATGTGCTTACTGAGTGTACAGGGGAATAAGTTCTCTGATCTCTGCTCTTTTTACTCTGCCTGGGAAATATGCTTGGATGGCCTCAGATGATGCATGACCATTGCAGTGTTTGGTCAGACATTTTTCAATTAAATATGAGGAAAAAGCTGTAATTCCTACCTTGAATTTCAAAATGTTGTCAGGAAATAATTTTATGAATGGAAAGGCTCAAATTTAATGAAGTGTTATGACTTGCAGTAGGATTATGGTTGTAGTGAAATGTCTATCTATAGCCAATAAAGCTTCACTTACAATAACATGTAAGATCATTGGTGTGTTGTAATCATCTTTACATTTCACAGGGGGTCTGAGAAATAATCTCTTTGTTTTTGCCCTTTTGTCTTAAAGTGTTGGGTTGTACTGTCTGTTCTACGCTTTTATTGATAAGGTAACGATTTTATATATGGAAACGGCAATAACCCAAATGTCTCACTATTCTGATATCTAAAGCTGAGCATGGGGGAGTCTTAATGTGAATAAGAGGGAGTGTGGTAGTGGTATGTTCGATAGGTACATCATTGTGAAATCATCGCTTTATTTCCACATCAAATAAACAGTGAAAAGGTAAAGGAATATCCCACACCTGTCTATGAAACAACTTTAAAAGTAAATTGTTTAATTAGTCAATTAGTCTTGGTTCCCTGATACCTATTAAATACCTCTTACAGAACTGTAATTCTTACGACTTAAATTTTTAAAATATATATACACACACACAAATACAAAAGTTATTTTAAGCAAAAGAACTTGCCTTTCAAATTAAACCTTGGGACAACATTTTTTATACATAGTGGCCTTGGGACTAAATTGACTGATATTACAGTTTACTCAAGTTTCCTATGTTGATAAACACAGAAGTTTTTAATATTTGTGATTTGTGGTGTTGTAGTGATTTTGTGCAGGTATATTAAGTAATAAATGCATGCAGTAATAACATGAGGACTGAACTTTGGACCAACGCATTCCTGGGTTTTCCTGTGGGCATCTGTCATAAATGAAGAAAGAGTTCTTTACATCTACTGAACTAAAGTTTGTTGATTGAATTTACCTCGCACTATTCTGAGAGTGACACTGGGGATGCACCATATACACCTGTACACACTTCCCCAGGGCAGATACAAACATACACAACTTCAAGGAATACATGATGTCCTTCTGCTCATCACATTTCTGTGCCGCTGTCAGGAAAGTCTACAGTTCTTTCTGTTGTTTCATTCCTCAAGCTTTAAGCTCCATTCAGGTTTTTAGCTGTATAGTTAGTGATCACGTGTGTGCTTGTGTTCGGACTGAAATGATTTGTGTTTAGTCGTATTAGTCTACATCTGAGTATGCTCACTGCCTTCTACTCATCCCACAAATATCAAGAACAACAAGATGTGGGTTTTACTTTTTCCTGCTGTGTAAAAAGCTGTGTGTTCTATCACCACAGCCAACTTTTCGGAAATATCGGTCACATTATATATAGGTGTTATAAAAATAAAAAAATATTATGCAGTGTAACTCTTGTGTACATACTGTATATGTTTTTATTTACACTCTTGACCTAAACATACCCATAACATGTATGTGCTCAATAAGTACAATGTCTTAAATGTTTTCTCTTTTGCAAGTACACAGTATTTAATGACACCTAATATAAAGTGGCACAGAAAAATTTAAATACAATGATCTTTTGCCAGAAAGGTTTTCTTTGTAAATGTTTTCAGTGTATAATTTATTTTTTATATTTCTGTTAAAATATTTTTGTTAATATAAAACTAAATGTACAACATGAAAAATTTTAAATAACAACATGAACACAGGACATGTTGTCATACAGTAGCAGGATGGGAGCCACAGAAGATGATTAAAACACCCTGTCCTCTGTTGCTACCTGTAAATTTTGCTTTGTATACTAGGCTTTGTTGGCTCTTATGACAAAGTGTTCAATTATCCCTCATTAGTAAGTCCCTTCGAAGTGTGTGCTGCTGTCCACATCCTTCGCTTAAATTGTCTGCATTTATAGAACCTCTTATTAAACCTCCTATATAAAATTTATAAAAGTTGGGAGATACACAATGTACATAGGATTTTAATCATGTATCAATCTGCAAATGATCCAGAAGGTTATGATGAATTTACAAGTGTGAGGTCATCCAGTGTACATGCTCATGTCTGCTGTTAAACAGAAACTGAACAGAGAATTCTTTCACCACCTGCATTAACCATTTAATCTCCATGGGTCAACAGGGTAATGTTATTGCCTCGTGTTTTTTTCAATTTTCAGTTGTATGCAGTGAAACTTTGTCAGTGCGTTCTGAGCAGAAAAGGAAATAGTTGAGAATAGCAGTAATTATCATGTTTCTTATAACAATATAACCTAAATAATGTTTGTGTGGTTTTACTACTTTATATGTAATTTAAAGGACTTTCTATGGTTGGTTTCTATGATGTGGTTTCTAAGTGGGGCAGCTCACAGGCAGAACAGAATTACACGTGAAGCAACTTATTTCAGTCAAAAAGCATCAAGTCATTGGTTGCATTTTTTAGAAATAAATATTTCACACAATTGTATTTGTGTGCTAAAACACTCTGCTACAGCAGATTAGCTCATTAGGGCAGGTTGTCATTACAGATAGTATGCAACCATAATCTTAATATATGATTATGTGTGTAGCCCCCTACTACAAAAAATAATGATCTATTAAAACAGTTTAGCAGAACACCCTTGTTTGTCCTTGTTTATAAAAGGATGAATTCCTTTATATGTAAAAGTGTATGTGATCACCAACTGTGTCCTTTTCTGTCACACTTAATCTAGGCGAGCCAAAAAAATTCCAGGTGATGATTCACGGTATTGAGCCCCTGCTGGAGACACCAATCCAGTGGTTGAGTGAACACTTGAGCCACCCAGACAACTTCCTCCACATCAGCATCATCCCAGCACCCAGTGACTGATCTCAGACGGTCCATCTGAAAAGTGTTAAAGAATCCTGGATCTGCAGAAGTGCTCTGATGGCTTCTTTCCCTCTTTTATTCTCATTTGCATTCCTGCAGTGGCCTTATGGAGCAGAGTTCATCAAACCACAGAATCATGTGGAACTCTCAAAAGGAGTTGATTTGATTTGATTTGAAAGTTTCAGTTGGGCATCCTGTGTATTGCTGCCTTAATTCTTTTTGAACAAACTGTACTTCCTGCTCCTCCTGCTCCCTTCACACTGTTCACGGCCTCTAATTTGTGAGTAATGCACAATTATTAATAGGAGTCATGCTTAACTGCTGACTACAGATTACTGCTGATTACATGACTACGAAAAAAGGTTACTCTTTCACTCTAAAGGTCATATGAGGTATGAAAAATGATGAAATTCTGTCATTAAAAGCAGAAAAGACAATAACTTCAGGATTTCAGGGGCAAGAAATGTGATATGATGTGTCAGTTTGTCTGGTTTGAGGAAAACAGTAATTAGTCATAGACCCTGTAAAATGTGTTTGTCTGTAAAATGCACCATTAAGGTTATGCTTTACTTTGTTTTGCTTTTTTCTAATTAATTTGGGGTTTTGCTTGTAGAATCACTTTGAAATGAACACCAGTCAGAAGCCATACAAACACATTCACACATCACAGTGTTTGCAAGAAATGTAACTTTTTTTGACTGCATATTTACAAACTGTAGGCAGACTGGCTGTCTGTGTCGATGATATGGGTACCGCAGACAAAATGCAGCTGAGAGTGATTATTTGTTTAGAGAAATTGGTGAGTGTTTTTCCCCAGACTGAGACAGACAAACGGGGTAAAACCGCAGACCATACGCCACCACCAAGCGACTTCTCGGCAGACTGTTCCTAAAACAAGCTCTTTGATGTTTATGTTGTTCTCTGTACGATACTAAATACCTTTAAGATCCTGCAACTGGTGATTTCTAATAACACAGTTAAAAGGATGATAACATGGTTTTACTTGTTTTGCTCTTCTGTGTTTGCTAAATTAACTTAAAGTGCATTTAATTAAAACAGTATTTTGTATCCATGCTGTGTCTTCATCATACAATTTGTTTGTTTGTTAAATGATTTCAGAGTGCTCTGACACGATCTCAATAATCATGAAATTATAGGATTGCACAAGTAATTAATTCACTGAAAAAAATTGCCCGTTTTAGGACATTTACAATTATTCATTTAGCAGATGCTTTTTTTAAGTGACTTACAAAAGACATTTTAACATTTTGCCTTAAGCCAAGTCTACAAAGCTACATTTACAAGCGGATATTGTATTCGGTTACTAGATTAGATTAGATTAGATTAGATTAGATTCAACTTTATTGTCACTGCACATGTGGGTACAAGGCAACGAAATACAGTTAGCATCTAACCAGAAGTGCATTTTTACAGTGCAATAGTGTCTATATAACAAATATATTCTTGCAATATAAGCTATATATAAAATACAATAAAAATATGTAAATAATATATATATGAAAAATATAAATGTAAACAGTGAATGACAATATACAGTGAATGACAATATACTGAGGTA
>JAZGTJ010012540.1:0-15783 GCA_036877575.1 Botia almorhae
CTTTAAAAATGACCCTGCTTAGAACACTGTTTAAAGCAGGGGTCACCAGTGTGGTGCCCATGGGCACCAGGTAAGCCCAAAGGACTGAATGAGGTTGCCAACAAGCCAATTGTAAAAATAGCACAACTCACCAGTGAGATGTGAACATGATGTGTCTTCACTCACTATCACTATTATCTCCTCTTTATTCTTGCATTACTTGTCCACACATATGGTCACTTGCTTGGTAACATTATTATTAGTTCATGCTTCACCCTTACAAATCTTATATATTTATGTTCTGTAACTAATTTAGCKTTTACTGTCATGTTTTATTATTTATTCAGGAGCAGCAGCAGGAAAACTGATATCAATCAGTTTGTCAATTTTCCTTTTCCCAAGTTTTATTTTTATCATTTTATTATGCAAACTGAAAACTAATTTATTTACTTGGCCTTGTCCTGTTGTCTAAGTCATTAAAAAACGTTTGTTCTTCGAAAGGTTTCACTTTTCTCACACACTCTTTGAACTCGCCGGCACGTGGTTCATGTAGCTCTAAAAAGTTCCAAACAGCTCGGCGCTGTCAGTAGGTTTGAACGGGTCCTGCGGGTGGCAGCTCAGAAACGTAATTTTTAATTAAAGCACTCTGTTTGGAACTATTGAGGGCTCCATGAGTCACGTGACCGCTCATACAGCATGGTTGTCACAACTCTGAGTATATCGAATGCTCTGGGTTTAACGAGGATCAGTTATGCCCCCCCTCTCAGCTTTCTGCACGCTCTGATCACATGCAGATCTGACAGCAGACAACCGCTGCTTCCTCAGGAGGCTGCAGCGCAAGTTTAATTAAGAAAAAATCATGTTGTCCCCGTAAAATTTTTAGACTTTTAGCATTTTGTTGCCGCGGCGCCACGGCTAAGTCTATGTAGGGGAAACACTGGAATAAATGATTGATGAAACTATCGTGTGAAAGCATGAAAAATAGTTTTGTTAACTGCCCCTCTCAAACTCGCTAGCACTATCACCTTTGCCCACGCAAGGCCTGCCTGACAACTGACAAAAGCAAACCAACACAGACCTAGTTTTACAAACGTTATGAAGTTTTGTTGTTTACCTTGTTCCTTTCGCTGCTTGCCATGGATTTGCGAGCAACAGCTTCGGTGATAGTCACTTGCCGTGTCGGCTCTTGCACGGACATCCTACTGGCATGTTTTGCTGTAGAGAAGTGTCGGTCAAGCGAGGATTTTCTTTTGTGTTCCACGACAATGTTGCACACAGTGCAAAATAGTTTCCCTCCACTTTCATGGAGAACATTAGGGAATTGCTTTGCACGGTCTTTCGCAGTGATATTTGTAGGTAAGTGTGATGTATTTGCGCTCATGCCTGCTTTCTTTGATAAGGAATCCTTCTGTGTAAAAATAATGCCGCGTGCAGTGACGGACCAAACTGATTGGTCGAATTTGCGGTAAAGTCGCGGTGATTGGATGAAATTGCAAGGCTGCAAATAAATCGCGGGGATTGGCTGAATTTGCGTAAATTGGCGCGATCGCAACATTGCGAGTTTCTGGAGGGACTGGTATGTGCGTATGTGTAAAGCGAGACAGCTGAAGCGGGAATGGGGGCGGGGGTCTTACTGACTGAGTGACAGATGATTTGCCGAATCAATAGTGCAAAACACAGAGTTAAAAATCTTTATTTCGAGAAGTGTACAAAAATTTTCGGTTCATTTTGAAACTGTGGCGGGACAAATTAGACTGTGGCGGGCCATTATATGGCGTTTCGCATAGTCTATTGCTTCAGCTGGTGTATCAAACTTGTATAATACCATTGTGTGTGATCCAAAAGCCAGTTAAACCTCTTAGCCCATATTTCACATCAGATCGGAACCTCAGCACTCGTTTCACGCCGTAATACGCTGCTCTCTTTTTGCGATCACAGGGGGGAAATCTGGGAAAATGTAGAGAGATCTGTCTTTAAATTTGAGCTGTTTGGATTAAATCGTCTTCCGCAGAATGTACGCAAAGTTCAAAAATAGCCCACAAAACGATTTATCAGCTGTGACAAAAGAGTTGAAATGTGTTGTAACTATGTATAAAATAAATATAATTAGTTTGCAGAGCTCCCGACCTTGCGACCTCACACAGCAGATGCCAAACCGGAAGTCGTCCTTGACTGAGCTTTTATGTATAATAAAATGTGCTGTCTAAATAAATACTGTACTAATAAAATGTAAAGTGCTGTAGATATAAGTATATTACAGGAAAATCATAACATATTGGCTTGTCAGACACAGTTATCAGCTTCTCCTTATAATCTTAAAATGTCCATATTTTAGCAGATTAATTGGCCTAAACAATACATTTGTATTTCACTAGTGTAAAAGACCTTGTTAGTCTTTTTTTATTCAGTAGTAGTGTGTGTTTTGTTTAGATTGCTATTCTTGTTTTTGAGCACACTGAATCATGAATTAGACTTTATGCCCTACGAATGCCGAATGGACTCTAGAGTCATCTATTTTGTGTTGTTTTATGCAGGTGAAGCTGCTCTTAGGAGTGAGTCCAGAATGCAGACCATGTCACTGTCCCCTGCAGTCAGCAATCACAGGACGGGCCCTCCTCCCATCAGTCCCAGTAAGAGGAAGCACCGGGTGGCCCAAGCAGATAATGACATCGACTGTAACAGCGAGCATGTGGCCAAGATGAGCCGGCTGTTTGTCTCACAGTTGTAAGTGGAAGTAAATAATATTGTGTCCTATTCCGACAGACATTCCAAGTTTGTGTTCTTTTCACCAGGGTGGAAATCTGAAAGTTCTAGTATGCATTCCACAATGCACAGTCACATTTACTGGTTGCATCGTTTCAACAACTACCTGAAATGCTCTTAGTTCAAATTAGGCCTATGCAGGCAGCATTCCTGAAGATCCTCTGGAATGATTGAGAATGTGCTGAAGACCAGTGCCTGGAATTCCTGGCATTTTAAAACTCACATTGGAGCACATGCTGTTTGAAGTGCTTGGCCATGCCTTCATGACAGAGCTGTAGAGCAGTGCACACATTCTATGTTTGAAAGAGAAGCATTCCGTCATGGGACACAAGACTTGGTATTCAGCAGTAAATGAGCCACACTCGTGAAGAGGCAGAGCAGCTGAGGCTAATTTATGACCACTTAAGTGTTCTTTGCATGGCAAACTTAATTTAAACTTTGTTCAGGGCTTTACTTTGAACTCTATTAAATAGATTTACTTTTAAAATGCACTTAGAGTATGAGCCAGCAAAACTATTTACAGATGTAGCCATTAAAAATGTGCGAGAAAGAGACCGTTATCTTACAGCAAGCTGCAGTATGCCGTTGTGTGTAAATCAGCTAGTCGGGAGGGACGAGCCAAGACCGTTCGGTGGCAGTCGTGTCACATTCAGTGATTTCTTAACTACCAGGTTGGAACTGCTGCTGCTTTCATGTTTACATGACTTGCAGTGTGTGTTTGCTCCTCACCAGTGATGGGTTAAATGCAGAGGTTATGTTTCGGGTATGGGTTACCATAATTGACAAATGTCACTTTCTTGCATGTTAATAGTCTGCTAAAGCAGTATGAAAACCCAGGGATAAACTCCAAGTCTATTTACACAACACTGAACAAGTTGTCCACCAAAGGTGCTCAAAATTACCATCAACATGTCCTATGTCTGAGGATGTTTTCTGGACCGGAAAGGCGTATGTTATACCCCACCCGGTTACAATTAATCACCCTGCAGAACGCCTGTTGCAACCGGGTCCACACAGATGTTATTAAACCTCAAAAAAGGGTTGGATGTAGCCCAGCCCGCAGCTCTGCAGATGTCTGCCAGAGAGGCGCCCCTTTCAACTCCCCTCATGGTGTGCGCCCTGATACCCAGCGAGCTTGAGAAGCCCTGTGATTGGTAGACCCCCTCTGCTGACCTTTCAAAGCAGACAATGAGCTGGTCAGAGTGTCTAAAGCTTTAGGTGTATTCTAAATATAGGCAAAACACGTATTGGACATGGCTGGGTCTTTCTCCCCTGAGGGGAGAGCTTGGAGGTTCACCACTTGGTCTCGAAAGGAGGTGGTGGGAACTTTGACGTGTGCCCAGACCAGGATTTTACCAGAGTCATCTGCTATTCTGGATTGTATGTGTTTTTTTTCTTCTGACAATTCTAGGCTCTGAATTTTTAAATACTCCTCCTAGGGAATTTATGGGATTGTCATCCAACTTGCCAAATATTTTTACAAAACATTGGAGATGCTAAATTGCAATGAGATCTCAAACGATGTTGCCATGGTAAGGCAATACATTTATCGGAAAAAATGGAAACAGAATATCTTCTGTGTGCATTGAGTGAATTTGTTTAACTTGAGCTGTATGTTTGGTCCTGGGGACGGATGACATAGAGATGGCTATTGTGAGACATAGTGCAAACAACTGGCAGAAGCAATGGTGCCACTTACAATAAAAATGAGTTTAACGTAGTGGTCAAATTTACTCAGCTTCAGATTTGGTCAGAATAATGGAGAGACATTGAAGATGCTAAATTGTTAACAAATGGTTTTTTCAAGATAGTGTTTTTATTATTGTTATTTAAGTTATTTATTATTACTTAAATTTAGTGTTTTGCACATACGACATCTGCGCTAGTCACATATACCAGTATAACACTTTTAAACATTAGGAAATTTTTTACACACCTTTTCAGCAATGTTTAATCTGCTGATCCAGTGTGGCTATTCGAGGTTCTGTTAGCAAGCTTGAGCATCATGGTCTCTAAATTAATGTTAAGAGTATGAGAAATAACCCAAAGCAATTTGCACTACCACTATTTAGTATAAAAACTGTGCAGTCCTGCCATACTAATATCACAGACGTTGTTGAAATACCTATAGGCCTCTAAGTTTTTAAAGATTTTTTTTATTTTTCTATAGTGCGTTAATCTGTAATGGAGAAATGTCACATGCTTAACTTTGTTTTATCCTCATAAATGCAAGTGTAAAAATTAAAATAACGCTATGATTGCTCCTGACTAAAAAATAACCGTTTTGCTAGAATATGTTTGTTATAAATTAATTTTAGGTATAAAATTCTACATATAACACGTAAATTAATCATGTTTATGAGAGCAGTAACCATAAAGATAATATTGTTGGAATAGCCTCATAATGTATAATTATTACTATGTTCACATGGGTGAAGTTCACACTTTTTAATTTAGCCAGTTTTTATGTTTAAAATGTAAAGTTTTTATTTTAAACTGTTTTGGCTTATGTACAGCATAGCCTGCATAGAAGATTCGTTCACTATATTTGTTTTCACAGACTTTATATTACATATTGTTTGGGTGACAGAATTGGGCAGGATGTGGAATAACAATGTTTAAAATAATAAATTAAAATAAATGTATTTTAAAAATAATTTGTAATGTACAGTAAATTGTAGATTTTATCCGGTTAATTGATTAATAGAAAAAAATCGTTAGATTAATCAATTAAAAGGATCATTAGTTGCAGCCATATTCTGCATGCAGCCAGAACTGCATTTTTCTGGGAGAACTGGGAGTACATGGCTGACACTGGACACCACGGGCTAAGGCAACAGTGAGGGTAGCTCAGGTTTCCATTATAGTGTTTTGCTCTGGCAGGGCCAAACCTGCCGATCTGGGAACAAACCAGTGTGAGTTGGGAAGTTCAGTCTTCCTTTCTCTCCTCTCCCCATAATTTTTTGTTCAGCACTGGGAAACGTTAAGAATTTCTGACCTTCTGTTTAATTACATCACCCTTGACATGAGCAAGTTTGTGTTTCCTGTGAATTTTGAATGTTGTGTTTGATTTGAAACATTTTTTAATTTTGTGCCTAAACTCCAAAACAAATAAATTCTCCGTTTTGCAAAGCAAGCCAAGCTAAACAGTTTAAAGCAAAGATGAGCACCAAACATTTGTAAGAGCAAGGGTAATAAAACTGGAAACTCTAAGGCATATTGTTGTCAAGTGGGCTTTGTGTCAGGGCGGGGGCCATTTTCTTATTTTCAGTAGTTCCATGAAAACAAAGGACCTCTTATTCAGTCAGCCCACTGTGTTCTGAAATCTTGCATGGGCCTGTCCCACTGGAGGGGCCCCTTTGCCGTATAAGTCACACACAACTCCTGCCTTGGTCCCTGTTGACGTGTGGAACAAAATAAGAGTCCTTTAAGCATCTAAATCTAGATTTAGATAATGACAGAACAAGGAGATCTCAATACCTGGAATGTTACTGGTGTTGTCATTAGTGCTCTATACTTTCAGGTTTTGACCTAGCCTGCATAATACAGAGTGGTCTCCATTAGTATGTAACTGTAGTGAGTAAGGAAAGTCAGCTGTTTTCAAAGGTTTTCCTGGAGCTAAGAATAATCCATGGCAACCTCTGTATTCCTGCTGGGAACTTGGAGACCTTATCGTTCTCATGCATCCATAGCCAGCCAAACACAGTCAGAAGAAGGCAGTGCCAGCATGGTTAGGGTTCATGAAACAATGTTTATCTAACTTTTATATGTAACTAACCTTTGTGTGCTTGTTTGTGTTTAGAATAGAATTTTGTCAAAGCAATCAAGCCTTAAGTTAACCAAACGTTTTAAACCGATTAGACATGCTGTGGAATGGATCCAGATTCTGAGACTACCATTAACCCTTTTGCCTGCTTATTTTAAAACCAGAGCCAAAAATAATTTGTGCCAAAATAGTTTATCTACAGCTCAGTAGCCATATTTTAACATTTGACAAAAAGATTTACGAAAGTTAGTTAATTTGTCATAAAATGTACTTAAAACTATTTAATCATAATACCATTTAAACATCTTGTACCATAAATAAAACTCTTGGCTGGTTTAAAGCAATTTTTATAGGTATCATTGTGGAAAATATGCATTCATGGATGCTGCTATTACATAAAGAAATATGGTTTGTTGGTCCGTTGTGTCGGATTGTTTTCACACGTATTGCGAACTGCTCCAGAGTTTGTTTGCAATCGAGCTGAGACCACCTCGTTCAGGCCGTCTCGGAGCGATTGTTTTGGTGCAGATCCGAGCGCGACTGCTGTGTTCACATATGCCTAAATGAACTGAACCAAGGGGGGAAACGCACCAGGTTCCAAAACAAGCGCTCGTGTGAAAACACACTTGGTGAACTGTGTGTACAGGACAACTCTATCAGACATATATTTGACTGCTGAGGAGTGTTTGTATCCTGTGGTTCTGCCTTCCTCGCCTTGATTACTCACAGATATTTCCTGTATTTTTGGGGGCAACATTCCAATGAAAGAAGAAATAGGAGACAAATTTTCCTGCCAAATCTGTTGTAGAATTGTGAGGTTTTGCCACACAGCTTGGCTATGAAGCAATTGTCAGAAAAGGTCTAGCAGCGTGCAAATTATTTCTATACTGTTTAAAACAGGATGATAAACTGTTTTGCGGTGTGGTCTTGCCCGGATTCTGAAAATTAATAGGTTGATGTAATTAACTAGTTTAAGATGCCACAGTTTATTCCGCTATTTGCAGGTTTTATAAAACCCAAAACCTTGAAAAGAAATTCAGACAGAGTCTATTCATGGGCAAGAGTCTTTAATGCAAGCCCTACCAATATCTCACCATATGGATCCAAGTTTATGTTTGGTGTAAATAAAGTCTTCTATGATCACTTTTGTCCTTCATGTTAACTTTTTGAGGAGTAACTTTCTGATCATATTAGTTACACCTTCAGTGTTTATAGTTACCTACCTGAATGGCACATCTGGTTTATTGTCACAGACATTTGAGGGTAACTGTATTGCCTGCTTGAGTACTAAAGTTAATTACCATCACTTTAATGCAAAACTGTTAGGTGTTTACAATGGGCCCTTACATGGCTAAGCATTTACTGTACACCTGCTTTGCGCACTTGTGTTGGGCTGTGCAAGGGGGTAGAAGCCAAACTTTTAGAAGCCAAGGGGAGGTATGTTACTTCTGCCAGGCCCCGTTGAATGCAGCATTAATAGCTCGACGTGGGCTCCTGTATAATCTCTTCTTTGGATCTTTTGCAGAGGCAAGCCTGCCAATGGGGACTACCACAAGGACCCCCGGGATCGTAGCCGCAGTCCCATAGAGCACATTGCTACCCCCAACATGAGTCTTGTGGGCGGTCACCTTTACACGCACATGCCCCACCTGGTCATGGACCAGCCTCTTGCACTGACCAAAAACATGGATGCTACCGGCAATGTTACCATCTCCCCCACTGTCAGCCCTGTTGAGCGCCAGCAGGTAAATTTCAACAACACTACACAGCAGTTATAGTACACCATTTTAGTACACAACAGTGCTTTTTCCACTTTTTCCATTAGTCATTCCTAACCTTGATTAAACCTAATCCTGGGTTTCATTATTTTCAAGTCTCTCATAAAAGTGACAAAACAAATAATATAGTCTCTAAAGACAACACATTTGCCACTAGGGTGAAAAACAAGTGAATGTTTAATGAGAGAAACACTGAAGCACTATTTGGATATTGGATGTCTGACACCAACTAACACCACGTTTCAGACTGTATACTTTTGGTACAGGTTAACTCTGTCAAAGCAAGGGTTAAAAGTGGTGCTTAACACCATTTTAAATTCCAAGTGTAGTGTGTAAAGCCCTAGTGCTGTATTAAAGGAAGCAATAATCTTTATCTCTTTATACATACAAATAGAACTATGCCATTTTTATCCTTCTTATGCTTAGGTTATTTTACAATCAGTGCTTATTTATTTTGTAGGTATCAAAACTGTTAGTCTATTGCTGGGCAAGACATGCCCTGGAAGTACTTTTGTGATCATTTCAATTTCCAGATAAGAGCATAGCTTTCTAACTGACAGTGAACAGAAGGCTTTTAAAGAAGTCTGTTAATTCAGTTCATGGTTTTGTTGTTCTTACTCGAAATTTTAATGTTTAATTGTCTGACCTATTCCATTAAAGGGGCATTAATATTTTAGTGTTTTGTGCGCAGAATCGGCCCTCTGTGATCACATGTGCTCCAGCTAACAGTCGTAACTGTAACCTCTCCCTCTGTACCGTGTCTCACAATGGCTGCTCACCCAGCTTGACTTCAAATTTCGGCAGACCCTCCAACTGTAAGTACAAGCAAATGTCAGTATTGATCGTAGCTTTGAGACCCTGCCATATGAGACTTTCCACAAATAAGAAAAGATGCTTTTTACTATTTGACAATATTCGTTGAATTAAAATAAAAAATGTATAGCTACAAAATATCTGAACTGTGCCAAAAATCAGTTTGAAAATTGGTTGAGGCCTCATATTTAATATAATGTGAACATTGAAAGCCCACTTGTACAACCCTCTTTCCGTTTGCCTCAGCCAACACAGCATGTGACCCTGTCATTGAGGAGCACTTTCGTCGTAGTCTGGGAAAGAACTACAAGGATCCAGAGCCCATAACAAACTCCGTGTCTATCACAGGCTCAGTGGATGACCACTTTGCCAAGGCACTGGGTGAGACGTGGCTGCAGATTAAGGCCAAGAGCAGCTCGTCTAGAAGCCCAGACTCCTCCCCCAACAGCCACATGGTCAACCATAATCACTCCCCTTCCCTTGTGTCTTGAAAGAAGGACCAACGTAACTCCAGTCTCAGCCTCTTCCAGCTGCCTTGCTGGCAAAGCAACCATGCATGTTTTATCAGCGCTGATGTATGTTTTTAACTATATACATAAGAATGCATGACAAGGAGTTGCTTGTTACCTTTGTTTTAGTTGTTTTGTGCTTTTATTTTCTTTTGATTTAGGTCGTTTTAGGTATGCTAGTATTCTTTTACCTTGGCTGTTACATAATGGGATGCCCATACTTAAAAAGCAGCATCAATGAGCTGGAAGCCTTTTGTATATTTAGGATATTAATAAACCAGCATCCAACAATCTAACCATCTGCCTCAGATACCAAAGAAAGCTCTGATGCAAACCATGTACTCACAGGCCATTCGTATACTCACCTAGCTCATTTCTGGACTTGTTTTTCTCTCTGGTTGTCTTGCACCACATTCTTTCCCAAGTTGTACCCTAAATCTGAATGTGTATACTTAAAATGGAAAGCCTAAACTGATTTTGCACTGTTGATGGATTGAGGTCAATCAGTTTGTTGTTGGCTGCACATGCTAGGATGTTTAAAGTGTAGGAGGGAGAACTGCTGATGCAAGTGCAAAGTGATGCTGCGTGTGTCACTAGGGCAGGAAAATATTCACAAGGGGGAGAGAATCAATATTTGGTTGCTTTATTTCTTGCTTCAGATGATTTTCTTTATGGTGCTGACAACTGGACCGTGGCAAACATCGGCATTCTTTGGTCACCTGGATTTTCCATCCCCCTGGCACTGTGGTTTTAGTAGAATACATGAGTTTAAGGGTTAACTAGTGCTTATAAATGCATGTTTTTAAAATAGCTGGTATCTATTATTGTGTTACACATTTCATTTGTAGTTATTTTAACCTTCTGAGAATTTATTTTTTCAGTAACAGTCCTAGATAAACTTACTGCTGGAACAGTTGTCCTCCATATTATAATTTTGTATTCAATATTCATTGCAGTAGCTGCCAGATACAAAATAAGTAAAACAGCCTCCGGACAGGCCATCTATATGTTAATGGTTGGATTTGTTATTAATTTTGTGGTAAAGGATGCTATCTCTATTGTGCATGACTAAATAAGAATACATTTACAGCTATAGTAATCTGCCAAAAATGTCAAACTAATTTCTTTTTATCCTACTCTTAATTCTGCATTGTAGTGTTTGGCTGCAACTTTTCAAATCCGCCTGTGCTCTAACAAAATACATTCCTCCAATACAGAATTTCGTACAGCTGTTGTACTTTGTCATGTTTTTAGTATAGAAAATAACTTTGACAAGAGGCTGCAAATGCATGTGACACTTAGATCTTAAGCTTGTCCTTACATTCCATGGGCCCAGTTTAACTGTTGGATGCAGCGAAATTTAAAAAACTGGAAATGCGGCCAGACAGCCGTCTTTTCAAAAGAACTTTACAGATAGATACAAAAGAGCAGAGGGCGAGTTGTCTATTTTCCACAATGTTTTGGGCTTTTAGGCATTTCTCTGTTGGTCAATATTGGGGCAGGGTTTAGGGAGGAAATGTCCTTAGGTTGTTTATACACATTTCACTACCAATTTACGAGGTAGGGGACACACTTTCTGCTTGACACACAATACCGTACACGCTGTAGGTATCAAGTAAAAACAACAAAAAAATGTTTTATATAGGAAACTGTAAGACCATCATTACGCTGTGCGTAATGAATGTAAAGAGAAAATCATAGGTATTTTTGAGGAACAATTAATTTGTAGCTATTTAATTTTTGCCCTTGTCCTTTATTATAATCATGCTTTTTTTGTTGAAAAAAGTTGATCTTTTTTGTTTGTAGGTTTTGTTTAAGGTTAAAGTGCAGGAACACAGTTATCTATGAAAACTGCATTAGTGTAATATCCACTTGTGTATTACTTAAAAAGGCTACTGAGCAATCTCAATACACTTCTGAAGGGCTCTTTCAACAGTTTCTAGAGACATCTGAACAAAAGTACTCATTGACCATGAGTCAGAGAGAGTTACTTTACTCAAATATGATCAGTTGGGATTTGAGCAACAATATTTTCTTTGTTGTTGGAGAATGATGAAAAGAAACAAATGTTCAAAAAAGCTCACTGCACCTCAAGTGTACTTAATTTGTAAATCTGTATTATACTGTCATTTCATGGCCTTGTTTCTCCTTGGAAGAGTTTTGGCAGGCCATTGTTTTCTACTTTAGGTAGCCTCAATGAACAATAAAGTGCTCTTACACAACAGTTTGATTCTTTTAGATTCTTTTTTTTTATCTCCACTTATTTCTTTGATTTTATGGCATGCTTTTTTCAAATATATATTGTACATTTTAAGTGACCTACCTATTGGGCATCATTTAGGCGGTCCTTAATCATAATAGGTGGTCCTTGCTCCAAGCTGAAGTGGGCATTTAAAAATTAAGTTCACCTGTATGCTGACCAAGTCCCAGAACTGCTATATAAAATGACAACTCCATAGGCATTGATAAAATGTCCCAGTAGCAGATTTACATTTGATACACATCTCTGACAGACCTGGGTTCATTTTATGCCTGATCTCCGGCGAAATAAAGTCTGTGCAGAATGTTAAATTGGTTTTCATAAGAAAGTAGTATCTATTTCAATTACACTGCCCAAATACCATTTGTCCTTAAGAGTGTCTGGTTTATCTACCTTAACATATTAGAAACCCATCTTGTCATAAACTTAACCTGCTTATCAACTGCCAAGTTTCAGATTCCGTTATTTGACAAATAACTATAATGAATAGTTGTGTTTGCATTGACACTGAACTCTAAAAGGTGGTAGGTCTCAAAACACTGTCAATGAGCCAACAAACAGATAAACATTTAAGACAATAGACCAAGTGTAGGCCGCATGAAAACTAGACTGATTAATGAAATGCTGAAAATATGTATTTCCAATTACTTAAACATTAATCATGGGAACTGGTGTCCAATGAACTGTACTGGCTGTATATTTATCTCTCACAGCTACATTTCCATTCATATAAATGTAAACATTTGAAATATATTCTGAGATACACAACAATAACAATAATATGAGTTCTGACTGTAATTACATGACTAAACAAACATTTAAGACATTTAGGTGTTTCAGTAAGTACATCATGAAAGTCAATGTGCAGTTGTCATTGTATGCCATTGATAAATTTCCAGGAAATCTGAATGCAAAAGAAATTAAGTTGCCATGTAAATCACGTCCATTTTAAAAAAAACCTTAAACTTCATTCATGTCTCTGGTAATTCTGGTTCTGAAGCCATCAGATACTCATACATCATTACTCATGTGCCAGATCTGCAGAAAAAGTGGAGGAAAATAAAAATGTTATAAAGCAGTTCAAATACTTTAAAAGCTCATTTCATTCATTGTCTAGATTGGAAGCAAACCATTCATTCATTTTCAGATTCAGGCATAACACTTCACATAAGAGCAGATGTACTGGTTCTACTCTCTTTCATTTTTCCAATTCCCTTTAGTCAGCAGGATCTGGACCTTATCCAGACCAGATGGTGGGGGGACAGCCCCTGAGACAGATCGACCCATAGCCAGTTAAACCTGACACTTGTACCAGCTCTGACTCCGCAAAATGCTCATTCAGATGCCATTTTAAGATTATTACAGCCATAACCTGGATCGCCCAGAAGCAGTGGGAATGTGATGGACTTCTTTATTAATCTTCCAATTACCTACCTCCAGCTCAGACTCTACAACAAGTTTTATTCTCTGCCTAGTCATAGCAGTGTGATGTTTTAGCTGCAATTAGTAACATTATGCCTGACATTTGTCACAAAATCAGACCCGGACAGTTTTAAATTAATGTTATACATTTAATAATTTTTCCAGTTTTTTTTGTGTGTAAAGCTGCTTTTAAACAACGCAACATTGTAAAGAAAGCGCTATATAAATACATTTAAGTTGAATTAAGTTAAACTGTGTTTGAGGCCTTATTTTTAACAGTAAAATGAAATCTTTGTATATCACTTAATTTACACCAGCAAATAAACTACTGAATAAATTATTTTAATAGAAAAATATTTTTTGTGTCTTATGATTTTATACATAATGTTACAGTGTATATATGTGGTAAGACACAACATTTATATTATCAGAGCAGAGGTTAGAAACATCACAAACTGCTTTTGATGTCATGAGATTTGTAAAGATTTGTCATGAATAAAACCGGAATTAGGAAAACAACATTTATATAGCTCTGGGCTACGTGACTGTGGTGACTGTGCCACAATACTTTTAAACTCTGTAGTACCAGTGCTGTGTGCAAAAAAGTTAGCTTACAGCTCTGGCTCAATTAATGTCATCCCTTCTGTGTTCCACAAAGAAACAGGCAGCAACAGCTTTGGAAAATGCATGAGGAGAGCATATAAGACAGAAATGTTTGCGTGAACTGTTTCTTTAATAAAGAGCAAACTCAGGGATGCAGGTGCACAGCATTATTACCATCTGATGTTGATGTTCTATCAAACTACAGCCCAAGAACTTCTGAACATGCAAAGGTCTTTTAAACACGCTAATCCAATGCACAACATACATGTTTAAAGAGCAAACATATACTGTATGCAAAACTGAGACCAGTTAAGAGGGAAGACAAACAACAATGTTCATGTGCCTTTGAAGATGCATGTGTTTGTTAGTTTGGATTAAGTGGATGACTGATGTGTGTACAACAGTGATCTCTTTCTTCTACAGCACACCTGGTTGTCATTGACATGCTAATAAAAGTTGAACAAAAAAAACTTCAGTGTCTTTTTCACTTTGAAGTCTGTGCCAAGTCAAAAGAAAAAACAATCTGAGAGATAAGGTAAAAATGGGAAAAAAAACGGAGGCTGTGAGCTCATTTACGAACTCGGATGCACACAATCCTGCTATCGTCAGACAAACACACACCACCTAAACATAAATGACCTGATGACAAATGGACAGCTGTTTACAACTGGTAATACCAAGCATCTCAGTGACTGGATTTCTTTTGAAATATGGAAATACAAGGTGATGATATGCATTATCAGAATGCTTGGCTAAAGGTATGTGTCTTTAATCTAGATTTAAACTGCGAGAGTTTATTTGATACCTGAACAGCAACAGGGAGACAAATGCAAAAATCACCTTTAGCAATGTTTAGCAATATTTATTTAGGTGAAAGAAGGCAGTTTTTGTAATATGTGCCAAAAAGACTAAACTTTTAAAAGACAAATTACTGTCTAATATGACGCCCAAATATTTAACTGTATTGGATGAGGTGATGTTACATCATTCTATTTGGAAATTGTTTTCAGAAAGTTTCCGTTTACATGGGTTTGGTCCAATAAGTAATATCTCTAATAAAACTTATCTAATAAGTTTTATTTGAGTTTAAAAGAAGAAAATTACGAGTCATCCAAAACTTTATACAGTAATCACAGCTTTAACACAGTTTAATCATTTAGCTAAGGTAGGAATATCTTAAGGTCTCTATGTAATATATAGTTCAGTATCAACAGTGGAAATTTATTCCATGACTTATAATAATATTTCCAAGGGTCAGCATGTATAATGTGAATGGTAAAGGGCCTAAAATATATGTTTTAATGGTATTTAGATGATTCCCCATTTAAATTAACAAAATGGTAGTGGTCAGACAAGTAGAATCGAAACCACTACAGTGCCTGTCCTTGAATGCCAATGTAATTTTGTAGTCTATGTATTTTGTAATAAGATGCAAACTTGGTTCGCTGTTAGATGTAAATCATTTGTAATTTTGACAAGTGCAGTTTCTGTGCAGATATGATCTGAATCCTGACTGGAGTAAGTGTGGATGCAAGAGGAAGCTGTCTGAAAGGGATGTCCGGGTGCTAACCCGGATTGTATCCAAAAAACATAAAACCACAGCTGTCCAACTCACTGCAGAATTAAATGTGCACCTCAACTCTCCTGTTTCCACCAAAACTGACCTCCACAGGGTCAATGTACATGGCCGGGCTGCTATAGCCAAACCTTTGTACACTCGTGCCAATGCCAAACGTCGGTTTCAATGGTGCCAGCAGTGAAAATCTTGGGCTGTGAACAATGTAAAGCATGTATTGTTCTCTGATGAGTCCACCTTCACTGTCTTTCCCACATCCGGGAGAGTTACGGTGTGGAGAAGCCCCAAAGAAGCGTACCACCCAGACTGTTGCA
>JAZGTJ010012541.1:0-15782 GCA_036877575.1 Botia almorhae
AAAAAAAGGGCGGTTGATAAATTGTCTAAAGCAGTCACTCCATTTTGCTAAAATCTACTACACTGCTGTCAACAAACACAAGATCATCATCTCGGAGCTGTATTAGATCCCTGATTCATTCCAATTCTGCCCTTCAAACTATTTACCTAGCTGAAAAGCACGTTAAATGTGCTTATGTTTGTGGATATCATAAAAAAAAGTCATTAAAAGGAGATTGATGTGTATAATTTTTTCGGTGTATTAAAACCCTCAGTCCTATTCTAGCTACATGTGCAGAGTAAGCCGTTCGTAGGCTAATTTCCCCAAACGCTGTGGCTCTGTGACACCAAAAAAAATTGCTCCGTTTTTCTGAGCGACCCAACATACGAGGCAGTGGGTGTGATAACCTGTTTTTCTGAACAATAGCAAAGAAAAGAGAGTGTTCGAGGAAAACCTGTCGGCCATTATTTTTCCGATTCTATTCAGTGCTGCTATAGTGATACGGAAAGTACAGACTTCACCTCTGAATAATGTGTACAATTCATGCTTTTTGTTACATCAGAAGGACGTGTCAGTCTCTGGTACACAATGCACCAGAACAGCCCTGTAACACTGAAGAGTTTTCCACCAGACAAGAACAGCAGAACACAACCTTTGACTGCTCAAGTAGGTGCACGGAATGGATTCTCCACAAGTGAGTGCAGAAAAAAATTCAATATCGGCTTTCGCGCCCCTTCCGTCCATCTTCGCGTGTGCCGTGGTGTAATAGCACAAGAGTCATTAATTTCCAAGAAAGAGCGGGAGAAGAGAGCAGGAGAGAGCAGAGCCATCGTTCCTCTCCTCACCTGCTCCACGCGCAAACCAACCTCTCCTGACTGGCCCAGACCCAGGAGATAACATCTCTGAGCCACAGAAAGCAATTTCTCCCAGCCATTAGGGAATGGAATGGAGGCTTTTGGCGTGGCAGGGGACGCTGGAGTGTGCGTGTGCTTCGCGTTTGTCACGGTCGGGTCGTGAAGGGGGCGTGAGGAGGGATGGCGCAGATGAGCCACTTCAGTTTGGCCTAGATGAAGGGCTGGAGTGAAGGACTCGGGTAGTAGAGGTCTGAAACCGAAAGCCAGGCCGAGCCTCTGATTTCAGTCTGTCAGTGATATCCAGTGAAATCCAGTGATATAGACTTCTACACCAGTCTTTGAGGCACAATGGCACAATCATGCAATTGTGGGAAAATAGGTGTGAAGTATTCAGATTTACATCCATTTAAACATAACTTCACTTTGCGTAAAGACTCCCATTTCTTCCTTTCATATAAACACGTCAATTGCCTATTTATACGAATAAACATTCCTAAATAGGATAACCAACGCTCCTGACTAAACAACATAAACGTCTCCCATAGCTTTTTTCAAAGCTCACGGCTGTGTAATTTGCTCCTATGCTGGAAGACCACCTGGATTTAAGTGCTGCTGTTATAAAAGAGGACAAAACCGCACTCAACAGTGTAATTTTGCCAGGGTCCAACAACGGGCTGAAGGAAGAAAATGAGTGTGAGACTCTGTACTGTGTAAACTGAAAATCAAATGTGACTTCTTTGAAGTTCAGAGAAACAGACGTCAATTTCCCAAGTTGTATGGATCATGCGAGGAAAACTGAAAACAAACAACAACAGCACAAAAGACACACAATACAGTCGCTGGATCGATACAGGGTAAAGTATGAGGAAACCGCTGTGTGTGAAGGCACGTTTTAAACAGCTTTTGCCGCTGTAGGTGAAGCTGAAGCGGCCGCGTGCCATGTGATGACCTGCCGTCAGACAACTGACAGCCGGGAAAATGAAAATGTACTGCTGTAGGCAGAGGTGAGATAAAGCTGCAGATGGGCCTCTGCATTCCGACAGTAGAAATCAAAGAGGAGTGACAAATCAACACGTGCACAAATAAGCGTTTTGGGGTTATTTCCAGGCAACAGCGCCATCCGCGCTGGAACATTTTGGGAAAAGTCTGTGCTTCTTGCAGCAGAAAATAAATTAAAAGAAAAAATTACACACTGAAGCCTATTATTGCAATGGAGTATATTTATAGCATATTAAAATGGAATATTTGTTGCTATTTTTCATGACACACAAACAATATAAAACTATCAAACAATGTCTTGCATTGCATTTCCACAGTTTTTTGCTAATAACTGGATGATATCATTTGGACACGATCACACTTAAGTCACATCTCATTCAAAAAAAATATATATATTTTATATAAAGAATACTGCTGTTTCTCACATACGTAATTGGAAATGCACAGAAAGCTATACAATGACAGATACTGCGGTTTGTCGCATGCCAATCACAGTCTCCCCAGCCTCTCCATACATGAGTAGACTCACAGAGAGGCAGTGAGATGTGTTAGCACTCTGTGTCCACCTTACAGGGGTGGCAGGTGTGAAATCTGTGTGTGCAGTGGAGTGGAAGGAGAGAAATATCAGCCAGATGTCAAGTGAAATGACAGAAAGACAGTCTACAGTCTTTAAATATAAGCAGAACAACAACCTTTGACCTTGAGGAAGCATCCGGAATACCAGAGCTCCCAACAGAGAGAGTGAGCGAAACACACAGACAGGCTGACAGAAGGAGAGAGGGAGAAAAAGAAAAGAAAGAAAGAAAGAAAGAAAGAAACTTTTTTCTCTGTCACAGTTTGGATTTCTGTAGATTTCCCAAGTGGAAGTTTAATCGGTACAGTGTGGGGAAAGTAAAAATGACCATGGTACTGATGCAACCCCCCCCCCCTCGCACAGCAGAATGCCGATGGCACTTTTATGGAAGGCTGATGATTAGAAGTGAAAAAATAAATGCAATACGAAACAGGAAATTATTACATTAATGTGATTAAACTTCTTGCATCAGAAATATCTAATAGCTAAACGGCAAACAATAGCTGAGAGTGCACAAGGCCTCAGGCGAGAATTACCACTCATATCTTCAGTATGGTCACGCCTGTTATCTGTGTGCATTCACATTTCCCTCAAAACTAAAGGCCTATTCACACTAAAACCAACTATTTCACTTTGTCCGGTTGGTGGAATGAACTTCATAACTCTATCAGTCACTCACTAGCTGTTTTCAAGAAACGACTAAAAACACAACTATTTCCTCTTCACTTCCTTAACTAATCAACTAACACATTGTCACTACCTCTACTTTTACTTCTTTTATAAAAAATATATATGGCTTCTTACACTGTTGGAATACCTGAGACCTGTTTATAGCACTTATTCATTGTTGCTCTTATAGCTGTTGAAATTGCTTCTTTGTCCTCATTTGTAAGTCGCTTTGGATAAAGGCGTCTGATAAATGACTAAATGTAAATGTAATGTCCCAGACAAGATTTTGAACACAAACTATCGATTCTTACGAACACGTTCATGTTCAGCAACTGGCACCATTTTGTTTATTTTAGCACCATGTATTTACATTTATGCATTTGGCAGACGCTTTTATCCGAAGTGACTTTGGATATACATTATACTATACATTGATTCCGAGTAAGTGCAATCCCTGGGATCGAACCCATGACCTTGTCATTGTTAACGCCATGCTCTAACCACTGAGCTACAGGAAAGCTTAGGGAACTGGTGATTTTGACATCCGTAGACTAAAGGTGGCTGAGCTTTGTGCCTTCAAAGTAATTTGACTGAAGCACTTAGTATCTTTATTCTTTAATGCTCCTCTGATTCTGTAGATCAGACAGGAGCCACAGCACTGACAGGGGCCCCATCAATGTGCTGTTCAGCCACTGAGGTGTAATTGTGTCTTGTGGCAGGCAGCCATAGTTTATCTAGCAGACAGACATGCGGGACACCAGTGAGATGAGAGACCCCGTTTCCCAGACACATCTAGATAACCGCGACAAGCCCAGACTGATTCAATCTCAGATTTGTTCCATCCTCCAGACGTCTGCACACCCATGGGTGGCAAGACACCTGCTGACGAGGGAGCTCTGAGCTAGGAGGAAACTTTCTCCTACATGCTGTGGTTGAAAATCATTAACTGCTGAGATCCTGGCTAACAGTTTTAGGTTGTAAGAACATTATCCTAACATTTCCATTACGCAAGAAAAATTTTAAAAATGTTTAAAGAATGTTCAAAATGTCAAGTTTTTTGTTATTGTATTAACATTATTTCTTGGCACTGTTTTTCAAACGTATATAATTCTATAAGTTTTTAAAACATTCCACGAACAACTTAAGAGTACCGTTTTAATGTATGATCTATAACAAAAATGTTCCACTAATGTTTTTTGGTAACTATGAGAAAACTTTCAGAGAACGCTAGCCAACATTCTGAGAATGTTTCCTGTTAGCTGGGCTATCCCCCAGTAGGAAAAACGTCATGCATCTGACTCCAGGTGCCAGTCTGTTAAAACAACAATATACTGTAGGCTGCTTAATATGTCCAAGGTTTAATTTGTCTCCTGGCTTTGGCAGCATGCCACTCATCTTTATGGATTTTACGTGGACTCGCTGTTAATTTGACACAAATGAAACTCCAGGGACAATTTCTCACATAAGTCAGTCGCAAAATGCAACATCCTCTAGTGACATTCACTAAAGGGCCCCACCTGGATGTAATTCAAATGTCATCAGAAAGGGATCGATGGTTTAGTCTGCTCGTACCACAGCATGAACAGTCACGAGGGAGGGAACACAACCAGTCATTCTCTCGTGTTTAAGAGCGAGAATTAAACTGCAGAACAGATCCGTGCTCTGCCAGCACATCGTACAACCATAAAACATATTCATTCTGTTCTTATGATTGAAGTTCGTCTAGATAAGGATGTATTTTATTCAAATTCAAACGGTCTCTCTGAAAAAAAAAACTTCCACCAAAAAGTTTCACCAACCTTTCGATAAACCCGCTGAACCATTAATGTTTGCTACAAATGTCAAGAGTAATAACTGAAGTAATCTTGTTTTTTAATGAAAGCGCTGGGCTTTTCCATCTACAAGTAATTATGCTAATGGAAAGAAATAAAACTGGAGTACCATTTGAGTTGAGAACATTTCTTTACTGAAACATATTGTAACTCAAATTATGGCAGGAATTCTCCTTAAATAAACAGGTTTGCGGGAATTAACAGTGCTTGTGAGTTAGTGAGTTAGTGAGTGTATAGGGATGCTGTGGAAATATTACAAGCTTTAATATTAAAAACCTTTGATTAACTTGTGTGCTTCAGTGCTAGAACCGCAATCGAACCCAGTATTTCTGTAGCTTAACTGAGAAAGTGTCTAGCAACACCAAGGTCATGGGTTTAATTTCTATAATTTCTATAAAATGTACAGCTCAAATACAATGCAAGTCACTTTGAAAGCATCTGCCAGATGCCTAAAAGTATATGTAAGTTTATCTATATTCAAGATTTAATCACAATTTAATAACTGGTCTTCATATATAAATAGACAGACAGACGGGTAGATGTACAGATGAATAGACGAAGCAGTAAACGAAAGATTACAGGAGCACAAACACTTCTCACGCGCGGACGGAAGGCTATTTCACAGGAAAGATTACGCGTCACCTCGCGTTTGCGCGCATGCCCTCACCCACAGCCTCAATTAAAAGCGACGGAGGGGAAACTCTCCCCGGGATCGTTCCAACACCACGGATTGAGTCGGAGAAGAGGGCAGAATAAATAAAGAGAGGGAGAGGGATGATGGAGGAGGCCGGAACGCTGACAGTAAGTGATGTGTGGTTTACCCTCTAGAAGCAGCAGGGAGAAGAAATCACTTCCCAGGAAATAATAAACATGATCTGCAGCCCCCAGTGGCACGTCTGCAGCTGGCCTCTCCCTTTTGCCAATAGAAATGTCAAGATGTCCAGGCAGGAGAGGTTATTCCAGAATGGGAGCACATGGGTCTCACCTCCACACTTTATTATTGCCTGCACACTTAACCCTTATGCCTGTTTCACACGGCTTCCGTGTGCAACAGGTCTGTGTTGTGGCAGCGTTATTGCATCGACAGATTTGACACCGAATGCAATTTTACAGTGTCTCTGAACTGCGGCTTTACGGCTCAGTGCAGTAAATACAGAGATCTGTGGGTTTATACATTGAGTATTGAACCATTTACATTTATGCATTTGCCAAATGCTTTTATATAACTTGCAATGCATTCACGCTTTTCAAGAATCGAACCCGTGACCTTGACGTGCCACACCAGTCTCTTAAGATAGCAAAAAATATAAAAAAACAACAACAAAAGACTGCATGCAATTTACGTGGGGAAAAAAATCAAAGTGTAAGTCATAAACTTTCTAAAACATCTGGCTACACGTATTACACATGAATGTGTAATTTCTACTTTTCTTTGCTTAATTAAATCAACAATTAATTCTGTTTTTCTGCTCTCGACTCTGCAGCTTCCGCATGGGGTAGAAGATTATACCTACATCTGCTGCAGCCAGTCTCACACACACATACTCATGTATACACGTAGCTTTCTCTTTTCACCGTGACTACACTGCAGTAACAATAAAACATTTCACTTGTCTTGCACTAAGGATTTGCTGTAATATGATAATTAAATGATAAACACAGGTGATACACTGACAAGTTTAAATATAGAGCTCATTACAATAACGATCATTCTCAATGGAAGAATTCTATTTTCATAACTTCGAGTCGTTAAGAGCCAATAAACAACACACAGCGATGATAATTCTAAATCATAAACTATTATCCTCACAGTGTGTTGTTCATTGGTTGGTAATGATGCAATTTTTTTCAGATGAAAACTATTGCTCAAACACAAAACGGGTGTGTTTAATACACTTCAGCCTATTGTAAAAAAATGACTCTTTGTCACTCTTTGTTTACACTTTTGAAATATTAACGATTTGATTAACATGCTGTGATCTTGAGGTTGTCTCTTGAAAACAAACAGTTACAAATCCATTTAGTTATTTTTATTAGCTTTTATCTGTAATTAACAACTCCGACACCTTATGTTTCGCTTTAAGGCAATCATTTTGTTTATGGACTGCAGGCAGATGTCACTTTTTGTGGTTTTCTCAGCTTACAATTTTAGAATGTAGAAATGTTTTCGTAACGTTTCCGTTAAGTAACAAAAACGTTAAAGTGTTATTTTAAAAGTTTTAGGAACGTTTAAAACGTCCAGTTTTTTAGACATTGTATTAATGTTATTGTTGGGTTGTTTTTTAACGCTTTAAGCTTAAAACATTCCACTAACTACTTAAGAATAACGTTTTTGGTATTTATGATATATAGCCTTAAAAAAGTTCTACTAATGTTACTGCAACATTAACAATATTAATGTTGTATTAACGATATTAAACAATATTAACATAACGTTGAGAAAAACGTTGGCCAACATTCCTGAGAACATTCCCTGTTAGCTGTGTTGGTGGCATTACAGGTGCACAGCCTCAGACCTCTTTTATTATTATTATTACTTACACAAGATATACAGCGCGGTAAACCCTCCTTCCTGTTTGTGCATTTTGCCGAAGATTCTCAAACTGTATTATTCCGTCATTACTCAGACAGTTTGATTCATAACACTTCAACAAAACTGTGAAAAACAGATATAGACTTACAAGGACAGACAGACAAAAGCAGAACCTTGTGTGAGCCTTTCAGACATGCTGGCTAAAACCTTCCTTTTCACTGCGAGCCTTTTTTTTGTTAGATGCTAGCATGTTGATCGCGTGTTCAGGGGGGAGTTTAGTTTCCAGTTAGGAGATTAAATTGTTGCAGCACGCGCGGCGCTGTCCTCAGCTGTCAGTGTTAGCCGTGAGCTGCCAGCTGAAGGTGAGGCAGTGATTTGTGGTTTCGTAGAAGTAATTTTATAGAGGGGGCGAAACAGGATTCTTCATAAAGAAACTGGCCAGGAATGCTGAGGCTCAGGGCCCTGTGGCAAACATTTGATTAGTTTTGCCCTTGATGTATTATAATACACACACTGACTCCTCAGTACTGGAACTAAACAAGCTGCAAAACTAAAAAATAATAAATATTTATGCATTGATTTTTTGCTGATTATTCTGGAGACAGAATGCTCAAAGGTAATTGTCTACGTTTAAGACCAACCTCCCGCTTCTGTTTTTTCCACAAAACATGTTTCAAATATTTATTATTTTAATTTACAGTCTAACATGTACTTTAATAAATGAGTATATCAAGTCATGGGTTCAGGGTAAAAGTGCAATTTTTTAAAGCTAATGGCAGGTAAAGAATTAATGTACAGCATATATGAACATCAGTACTGTCCAAAGTAGAAACAGTGTTATAAATGTGGAACATGTAGCATGTTGCCCTTGAAAACATAGGTTAGTCTAAAGTCTGAAATTCTGATATTCACATTATAAAAAAAGCATACATTAAAATTCTCTTACAAGAGCATGTGTGGAAATCACAATTCAAAAGAATCTGTAATCAAGGTAAAAATTCACTCACCTGCTGAGTTGTGTCCGCGGGCAGTCATGAAACGGAGCGTGTGAGAGAGAAAGAGAGAGAGAGATTTCATTAGTTTCCTGAATACTGGTTTGAGTCGAAAAATTTAATCAGGATTTATATTCAAACAAAGAAAAAGGTGCTTAATCCAACCTAAGAGTATAAGTGCAATGTTCATATCACAGCAAACGCTCCCGCAGCTGAAGAGCAGCAACAGACCTGATGTATATTTAACTCCCCCATAAATCATCTCAGATTGTGAATACAAGCACAATTATTATCATTTGCGATGCAGAGAAACTTGACATGCTGAGGCAATGAGGTACAGAGAGCAAAGCTCAATTGAATCAGCCAGGAGGTGCGTCCGGTCTGTGTTTTTCATTGTGCCTGGCACGCTGTTCTAAGAAGTGCCATCTTCAAGTGATGAACTTTAGCACACGCGCATGAAAAATGCATGGGTGCGAGCTCCCTCCTTTGATTCCAGCCTTTTGAAAAGAGATCGCTGGAGAAATGCTCCATGCCTCTGGGCCTGGAAGTTTTTCCCATGTCTGCATAATCTGCTTGGATTGCATATGCCTCTTTCCTATAAACAAATGTTTATCGGCGCACAAAGGCGGGCTAGAGGGAATTTAGCAGCCTTAGAGATTCTGTACATTAGCTAAAGCTGTAGATAAGCATAATGACGTGAACACAGTGTTTTGTCACATGAGCATTTAAGATGGAAAACAAATATCCTATTTTTCCTGCACTTCAATTTTTAATCAATGGTTTATTATTTATTATACAACAGCTAGTTCTGGTATTGCAACATGATTGGACAGGCAGCATTCCGACAGTTCTGATATTAAAATAAGCATAACAGCACTGGGACGCTTCACTGTCAGTATTACTTCACTCGTCTGGGTTCACAGTGTTCCAGACAGGCTGTCAGTCTGTGCGTTGCTTGGCAACACACTTGATACTGCTTTGGCTTCATTTTGAACTATTTTCATTAGTGGAGCAAAATATAGACCAAATAACTGGGCATATTGTGTCTTAAAGCTAAGGCACTGTATACTACATTAACTTAGTAGTATACTACAGAATAATAGGCTTTTTAAAATGTTGTATAGTGTATAAAACAAAGTTTATGTCTGTTGTTTACCACCAACAGTTGACCAATCAGACCCTATATAATATTTTATAAGCATAACATAAATATTTTTATAAATATTTTACACAAATCAGAATTCTTTTTGGTAAATACTGTGAACAAAGTGAAAAAGTGACATTTCACAGTGCGAGATGAAAGCAGAAAGCGTACGATAAGGACCATGTGGGGCGTCTAAATGTGAAGCCCAAAGAAGTCCAGATGTGTTAAGCTTGAAGCAAATGAAAGCAGCTGAACTGATAAGCTGATCGATTCTCCAGATACACTGACCGGCAGATGCCCTTCAGTGATGTGATTTGATAACCAGCGTATTGGATTTTCAAGGTTCCTGATGAAAATAACTCTGCCACACTGAGTCAGTCTAGAAGCAAACAAGCAACAGTGATACAAGCACGACCTGTTTCCGGAGACAAAGAACAGGCTTGTGTGTTCTAATAATAATTACTCAAATGCTTAATTACTTCATTTAAGCATTTTGTGTGCCAAATTCTTCCTTTTTTTGGAGTCTGGTATCACTACCAGACAAGCAATACATCTGCTAGGTGTTCTTTTTTGCCTGCTCTGAGTAGTACACTTGAGGGATTGTGTTGGACCCAAACTCGATGTGTAGCAGAAAAATAACAGCTCCAGAAACAATTGTGCTTTTATTCCTCCTCTTACATGTAAAAACATTCAGAGGGTCTATAATAATCTCTGACTGTTCAAAATGGTTAAATTAGCTACTAAAGTTCCCTGTATTATTTCCTGGCTACATTACAATGACGGAATAATAGTTGGTTTTTCTTAACTTTCCTCAAAGCAGCCTCCATTTTGTTTAAATGGAACTACAGGTACATTAAAACAAAGCTTGTAATGTTTTGTGTGAGGGCACCCAACATGTATTCACAAACCCCCTGTGACATTTCAGCTGATGAAAATTAATATAAGCTAATAAATAAGCTCGAAGATGACAACTAATATATATTGCTCATAATGGCTTATTATGAAAGATAAGCTACCTGCAGGTTCATTAACAAATAAAAAACGAACTACAACCAAATAAACTACAAACAACCTTATATTTAAAGTTTTTTACTTTATTTACTTGAATTTAGCGATTCCATTCTGACGTCTATACAGTCTACATGAGAGTTTGCTGAGCTGCTGTTTTGTGCCCACATGCAGAACAATGGAAGACCATTTAAGTTTTTTTTCCCAAGGGTTCAAAACAGAGTTTGGGAGGATATGACTTGTGCTGCACCTTCTTTGGCCATTTTTCCCCCATCCAATGATTTAAATTTCTTCTCACAGATTTGTAAATAGATTCCCTCTCGTTGGCTTGAAGCAATTATCTCTCGTATTAACCCACAGCCCAGCGAAGGCTTAGAGACAGCTGTGTGGGTCTAGAGGCAAGAAGCCGTTGCGAGAAGCGAAATTAATTAACATGTAGTTGCTCTGCCATTTCTGCATTGATGTGAGTCACTGAGGTTCACGTCACTGCGAACTCAAGTCATTACAAACTGCTATTAAATTCAATAATGAAGGAAAATTGTTTCCCTCTTAATGCTAATGGACATCTAATTTTTCATGGGTCTCTGGAATACGTGATTCTGATTGGTCAATTGTTGCGTTCTGCAGGCGCATCATTTTGTATAATGACCGCTAGACAGACTGTGTATTTGACAGTTGCCGTGACAACCAATTTCCTAAATAGCTGTGCTAGACCCGTGTCACTAATTTAATGCAAAGCATTTGGTCACATATTAAAATAATTTACATTTATATCTATATTTCCTGTCTATTATTTGTGTCAAAAAATCGATAACGTACAGTTGGTTAGTTGGTTGTCATTACAAAATACAATTACAATATACATTACAAAATAATCGGTATGATACACGTCTTCCTCACCTCACATTAACATCACCATGATTTATATTTCAAACAAGACTGACAGACTCTATTACAGTTTCATTAATCCCGCCCTCTACACCACAACGAGTCCCAGTTAGAATATTTGCCCTTTTTTTGCTTCCACTCCAGTGCTGCACTGGCTCTAAACGTCCTTGTCTCCAGAGTCCATCAAAGAATGTACATCAAAATTTGAGAGCATAAATTTGGTGATAGTGTACCTTCTCCAGTGCGTCCCTGAGGTTCTGCAGGAGGTATTACAGAGAGTAATGGCCCAGCTCATTCTAAAATGTCATATTCATCACTATTCAAACGGTCCCATGAGATGTCTTCATTTACTCAAGCTTACCTTCACTATCCCAGCATTTACAAGGGATGGGTGTTTCTCTAGTCTGCAAATTCACCCTTTTTCCTGAGCAGAACCAAAACACGGGGGTCAATTTATCTTTGTTATGACTCTGTTCTGTGTTTAGGAGAAAATCAGTGGAATTTATTAACATATGTTAATATATGCTAAATGGGAACTAAGAATACTAGAAAACTATTGGTAGCTGAGCACACAAAGTGAGTAGAACCGAATAATGGTTGTTCAAATTCTGTGGAAATCTACAAAGCTTCTTGTACTGCTTCTTGTGTTTTTCAGACTCTGTGTGGGCTCAACTTCTCACTCAGTTAATACTGTTTCTCAGTTTTTCTGTGAGATCTCTGAAAATGACACATTCTTTTATCAAAACCATTAAAAAGAAAGCAGGCTGACCTAAGGCGCTTTCCTCTGGCTGTGCAGAATTCTAGAGATATGCGCCTGAAAGCAGGTGCCAATAAAGAATTTTTTTGACAGTTTGGGTGTTTTTCCACGCACTCATAATTTGCATGGCAAGTTTAACAATGCCGTCAAAAATGTCAGAATATTTTTGTTTTAAAAGTAAGGCTCTGAAGCCCTTGAAACAGAAACCCCATTTTTGAAAAATCTGTAGGTGTGACAATAGTGATTTTACACAAAAATAAATATGCTAAAATCTATTAAAGCAAGTTAAAGCAAGGACGTCTGCAACCTATGGCAATTAATCTGCCAAACACAGAGTCCCGCCCTAAATTCATGCCACTGGTTAAGCCAACCTTGCTGCGTCAGGCATGTTTCAAAAGCATCATAAAATTGCAATGTCTATTTATATTTTTATCAACTTTAATAGTATTATATTTTGGAGACTTCCGTCTTCTACTGAACCCCATAATCCTCTAAGATTTAGGCAGGGCAGAGGTGTCTGTGTGTCTGTCAAGGCCTCGCTGTGGTAATGCGCATCATATCCAGTGAAGTTTGTGAGTGGGATCAGAGATGCTGGCTGAGATAATGTATGAAGTCACACTGTGATCGATGACAGCGTGCTAATCTGCTTGTGAGATAGCGAGCATGCCGCCTTCCTGAACCCTCATTGTTTGACAATCACAGCCATTATCTCCGTGTTGAAGGGTTATTGCATCACATGACAGAGGCCACAAAACACCATCATGTCAGACTCTTTACAAAAATTAAAAGGTTAATTATGCTTTAGTTTACTTTACTTTAGTACTCAGTAGTGTTGTCAAAAATATTGATATTTTGATTAATATTGATACTGAAATATATGAAATGGTACTAATACTCATTTCCAGAAGTATCGATACCCTGATGTCAGTCTACAGTCTAGCTTTGTCGCTTTCACTCTCTTTCTTTCCAGCGAGTTGACACACAGCACATGTGACCACAGCGTCTGTCTCGTCTCATTCATTTCGGTTAAATTGCGTTAGTGAGTAAGATGCGAGTGCGGAGCCGTGACCAGCTTTGGTTGAGAAATAACACAGCAGAAGTGCTGTCTGCAACTATTTTAGATTTGAGGCAAATGAACACGGAAAGGCAGAAGACACAAGCAAGCCAATATGCAAGCGTTGTTACAAAGCAATGCTAACAAAAGGTGCTAACACCACTAATTTAGCAAAGCACCTGAAAAACAGACACCTGGACCTATATAAGGAGTTTTAAAAGTTTGGTAACTGCTCTGGTTTTAACACTACTGAAATATAGTTTCTGTATTGTTTCTGATATGAGTGTCGTTAAAATGTCGTTTCACTGAGGTTTGTTTTCGCATGTGATGCACCTTTGCGCATTCGTGTACTCGCACATTCTCACACTTGCTGCGTGAGAAAACGAGATTGACAAGATACTTCAGAATTCTTTTAGTGAATATTTCTACATTTCCTAAGACCTCAAGATCAATTCTCTTTCATCGGTTAAAAACATGCAGTGCTGATATACCCGTTATCCTTCGGAAATAAACGATGTGGCCTTTGAAAGAGAGCATCTCATTCTGAGCTCATCCTCACTAAATTTGCTCCTGACACACAGAGACGTCACACTGTTGGCTTTGATTACCCACGCCCCCCCCCACCCATCGCACCTCTGACCTTGTGCTGTCCACCTTCAGCATAAACAACCAGCCTCCTGAAGTCTAGGGCTGCCTACATCTCCATAAGCATCAAGGAGAATTCCATCAATGAGAAATGATGGTTCCAGCTAGTGCACTTGACACAGGACGCTTGTTCACTGTAAAAGGTGAGCAAATTACTTCCGTTCTTCAGGTGCTGATCTCAGAGTTTGTAAATGAGATGATGGATAATTTGAGCGAAATATCTGTCATCATGCACTCGTGTCTGTCATTTACTAATCCTCTTGTCGTTCCGAACCATCATTTTTTCTCGCGTGGAACACAAAAGGAGATATATTGCATAGAATCTGAGCTGCTTTTATATGTACAATGAAAGATGATGGGGACCAACGACAACCTTGCAGATATAGAGGCTGGTCTTTCAATGCCTGAAAGACTCCATTTCCTTTTGCTAAGTAATTCTTTTTATGTTCAACATGGGAAAGAATGTGATTCAGTTTCAAAACGGGTGAGTGCATCGTGACATAATTTTCATGTATGGGTGAACTGTCCCTTTAAATGTGACACACCTCCAGCCTCAATAACTCACACACTCATCTACTGCAGCTTGACCAACAGCAGAGGTGAATCCTTCCCTATCCCAATCCACCCAGCAGCAATCCCAGCATCGGACACGCCATCCTGCCTTATTTAATCCTTACATGTAGGATAACACAGAGGGAAAGAAATGTAGGATAAGCCCTTCATCCGTGGCGAATAGTGGTTCCAACAGATATCTAGAAATTTCCGAGATCTATTTAGCGGCAAATTCACTGAGGACAGATGAAAAACTGGGATATTTTATAGAAAAAATTATTGAGTGCCGTTATCGGAACTTCTTTATTCCGTCTTCATCCCAGCTTTGTTATAAATTTATTCTGAAAGATACACAGGAAAAAAACACAGATCTGGCAGCTTTCCTTATCTATATTGGAAAACCATTAGGAGCTTTCATGCTAGTAAATTCCAGATCAAGATTAAAAAACCTCATCAAAGATTAAAACGTGGTTTGGTCTGAAGCAGCTAAGTGACCTAATTACCTCTAATTTACCAGCAGATCAAAGCGGTTTTTCAAGCTGACTGATTGATCTTCTGGTTCTTATGGACACCAAAAGACTGAAAATAAAGCGACACAGGTTACATTATTCTCATATCTGAACTGATTGACCCTGTTTTCCTAAAGGTGTGTGTCAGATAAAATTACAGTTTCTATTGTGGTGAGTATCAGATTGTGTTTGAAACTCACCATGAGCCTCAATAGAGGGAGAAAATTCATGCTCGTTTAACACCCTCACAATAACAACGTCTTTCTGGCTTTCAGCTTCTAATCCAGACTCCTACCGGATTTGCCTTCCAAACTGATGAGCACACAAAAGTAACAGGCCAAGATAAAACTGAGAAGCTGAGGAAGGGGCTGAAGGATAAGGAGGGGGCAGGAAGGTTGATGTACAATTCATTTATTCCTCTAATCTATATTGTCCAGTGCTGGCTAAACCTCAGGTCCTTATCTCCTCAAAACCCCCCACACTTCCACTAATTGTATCAGTTATTCCAGCAAACAAGGAGAGTTTTCACACCATTGGCTAACATTCTGTAAAAGATCTCTCAGAGTTCTATTGAAGCAATGTTTTTGCATATATCAAATGTTATTTTTAAGTTGTTATTGGAACGTTTAAAAATAATTAAAAACTGTTCGAATGTTGTCTTATATCAGAGCAATAACGTTAACAAAATATCTTAAAAAATGGATGTTTTGAAGATTTCTAGAACTTTCAAAATAAGATTTTGAACATTTTGTAACTTAATAATGGAAGTGTTGGGGAAACATTCTCACAACCT
>JAZGTJ010012542.1:0-15781 GCA_036877575.1 Botia almorhae
TTACAATGGCATACCCCTACAAACAATAAACATCATACTGTTTACTCCCTCTGTGTGGACAAGTGCCACATGTACCTCAGTTTGTCAACCACTGCAATAAAGTGTAAGTGCATCATTCTTAGATCAGAAACCTAATAGGTGCGATTGTGTTAAAGCGGTGTTCCCAAACTGTGTGACATATGATATCAAACAACCACAGATGTGATGCAAGCCAACACCACGATGTGTGAAATACAAATTGTGTATTACTTATCAGCTCTATTTAGATGGGCACACCAGGTAGACTTTTTAATTTATTTTAGTTTCATTTATTAAAATAAAAGTGATTAGAAAATAGACCCACTTTATTGGTTTTTAAATAATATAGGCGTATCATAAATGTTCTTGTATATAAAGTGTATAAGGCGACACATAACCTGCTTATTGAAAAGTGTTTCCGGTTGCTACATTTCAAATCCAAAGTAAATTTACCTCACAAATATCACATCTAATCAACTTCATCTGCTAGAGCACCCCGCAAACATAACTACAGGAAGCAATAGTGTCCAACTTTACCCGTTTTTTAACTCCTCTCTCCTTGCTGATCTGTAAGTCTAGCCGAAGTTAAACACGCCTTTTGTTAACTATGGGAAGCTTTACCACCAAAAGAGTTATGCAACTTCATGCTTGAACACAAAATGTAGTGCATTTAAATTAGGGATCGCGTATGGCAAAATTATGCAGTCGTTCTTGTCATTACTGTTGTGAAACCCCTTTATCCCTTCGGTATGGGTACATGTTCTGTTGCAGCCCTAGTAAACCTTTTCCGTGACTAACATGCCAAGAGGAAATGAGATGGTTGCAGTACTTTTGTAAGGCATGATAAAAGGCTGGGAATGGGTATTGGCAATCTACTTCGGTAAGCCTAAGGTTCCCTATTCTGTTTGCAGTTTGTTTGGTATTCAGGGGATAACCCACTTCTATAAGCACGCAGGACAGCAGGCCAGTTGTTTTGATAAGTTGCGTGAGAAAGCCGCAGCGTCTCAGAGAGTGGAAGAGGACCTGAGTGGTACAAGAGTGAGCTTGTGATTATGGGCGCTGAGATCTCAGTGTGTGTGTGGGGGTGCTGCATTATTAATGTCTGAATGCAGAAACACTGATGATTTTTGAGTTGTTTATGTGCATGATAGACATCTAGGGAGATGACTGTTTTGATTATTACAGCAGCTCGGCATATTTGAGCGATTGTTGTGAGTGATTACCTTCCATTCAAAGCCTCTTCTGAACCTCTAGCTGCTTCCTTTATGAGTTTGTTGTTGTCTTGAGAATTGGTTGGATGGGGTGACATGTTTAAATTACAATATTAACAGTACACTGCGTTAGCAATAACTACACTTCACTTGGACTTTATATTTTAGCTAAATTAAAGTTTTTTGTCATTGTGCCAAGTAGCTTTTCAATTAGTAATGAAATATGGAACTTGTAAATCTGTTTTCGTAAATTCTGTTTTTATTGACTCATGAAGAACTGAAGCCTGTTTCACCGTACTTGCATAATAAAATAATCTACATACCTTATCTTCACTTAATAACACACCTAATGCAAAAAATACAGCATTCAATAGATCCCTTCCAGATATCAGTAATAAGAAATCACAAATGATCCCATTGACATCTTATCTTAAACTGCAATAAGATTAAATGAAGAGCAAATGGTATCTTTTAGAGTAAGTCTGCTGACCAGATGTTTTTCCTGATAAAGTATCTCAAGTCTCCTGTTCTAACAGTTTAGTTTCAGATCTTAACATCAGTCTCCTGAGCAGGTACAAACACAGACATTTCAAAACAACTCCCTGACATTCAGCACAGCTGTTGGCTGTTTGCTGTTTTATTATTTGCTAGTTGAGTTGTTGTTTTGTGTCTCATATAGAATTCATGTGGAATGCTTGCCCGGTTTAGCAGATCAGACCTGTTGAACTTTTCTTCTGCACACAGTGGGTGTTAAAAGTGAATGTGGGGGTCTCTGTCTGTCTGTCTGTCTGTCTGTCTGTGCGGGCTGTGAGATAAGTCTCCACAGTGATGTGTAGACAGGGCTGATTGCTCCTTGTCTGTGCTGTCAGACAATGTCAGACAGTGGAATGAGCCTCCTCTGCCATTCAGCCAGGATCTTAACTTTTAAAGACCTTAACTTTTTACTCTACATGCAAAACGCAACGTGGTGTACGGATTTTAGATTAAAGGTTTCTGCCTTTTAAGTTAAGGCTCTAATTAGTATTCTTAAAGAGAATTATCCTTTTGTTTATTGTTTCAGGAGCAATTATTGTAGATTTAACAGTGACTTTTCAAAGAACATTTGGAAATAGAACTAATGGAACTTTTGTTTTTTTTCCCTTTTTGGACCTTATTATTATTTGGACCAAATTACATTCACAAGTTTGCACTAACATGTAATCAGTTATGATAAAGCATATTTGGTGTGCTGTCCAAGGGAGGGCTCCAAGCTCAGATTTTGGCCCAAGCCCAGAGTACTCCCTATTCTTGATAGGTGTTAGCCAAGAGTGAGGCGGTGAGGTAGCGGACGGTCATGGGACAAAGGTGAGGGATGGCTGTATATACACATCCCTGTGCAGTGATTGGTTGGATTACATGATCATACTTCTCCCAAACTTTGTTAAATAAACCATGTAAAGAACAGCTTGATCATCTAGATGACCCTAAAGTAATTTTCACTTTGGGTGAACAGTTCCCTTAATTGTTCCCTTAAACATTCAACGTCGCTATCAGAACAGTTTGAAAAGTTTGCTGCTGTGTATGGTAGTATACAACTTCACGTGTTCCCTTCATGTGCTGATGATGTATCAGAACTTGTCGATGCTATGCACTTAGGTTCAAAGCTCTGGCTACTGCTTTGATTTGTAGTCAGCTCATCAAATGGATGGTAATGAGCTAGTTTTGCTAGCTCTGATTGTCAGTGTGTGGGCTTTACTCCCCCAGACAGACTGACAGATAAAAAGCAGCCAGTGCTCCCAGGAGCCCTTTTAAAGGTAATTGAGTTAAGAGTCAGAAGGCAGGCCTGTATTTTCCATAGAGTGCAGGAGTAACCAGCTTTGGGAGGCTGTTAGCTTCTTATCTGATGTTGCGACTGATTGCAGAGGGTTCTTGTTTGGCGTGCATTGTAATGTTGGTTTTCATGCTTGGTGTTGGGTATTTTAGGTATAGTTACACATTGTTAATTGTTAGATGCAGAAAATTCAGGTAATTTGGCACTTTTTCTGTGGAATCTCTTCTAAAATATATAAAAGTTGAAATATTAAAAATATAAACCCCTACAAGATAAGCACTTAAGTATTTGTATTTTATATGCAACTTACAAAACATAGTGTTCCATTAGAATTTATGGCTTCTTTGAAATGTCTGGTAATAAAGAAACACAATTTTTGCTGCAGATTTATAGCTAACTGTCCATGGCTAACCAGCTAAACCCTGATTCCTTAGTCAGACTTCCATAGAATGATTTTTGCCACGTCCCGCCATAAAATTTGCTGTTATACTTCTATGTTATGACAAGTTTAAAAAGTTGAAGAAAGTAACTAACGACAGAGGGAAGCAGGGAAAAGGGTCTGATTTCATCAATGTATCCCATCAGCCTTGTGGCAGATCGTTACATTAACTTTTAGCCAAGCTGTCTCCCGTCGGAACTTTTCATCTTTGATAATAATCCCGACAAATTGAATTTCCTTCTTGGTCTCTGCTTATGCATTCCTGGAGCCGTCCCACGCTTGTACGGTCCACTGGAGAGGCAGCATGCTGATGAGCCTCGCGCTGCCACTCCAGCTTCATGCGCAGACAAATGGAAAGTGAAGGCTCCATTGAGCACACCTGGCAAAATGCGAAAGGTGGAGTAGACAGGAGACGCCCGCGCAATACCTGTCTAACAGACATCTGCCTGAGCCGCACGGGGACCCGGAGCAGATGGGAAGGGTCTTTCTGTAGATGCAGCATGCCTAAAAAGGGTGTGACTGCCTGTTTTTCAGGCATGTAGCAGGAATCATGTCAGTCATGTCAAAACGAAGAAATGTTCAGAATGACAATTATTTTGGCCACAGTTATTATAGTTGTGCTTTTTGAACGTTTATTTTGAATGCTGCACAAAGATGTTAGCACACGGGCATATCGTTGTGACATTAATAAGCATAAGAGTATGTTTTCATTCCCTCAGTGGGTGGTAAAGAGCTGATTTGGTGCAACTTTCATTCCATCCACTTCACTTTTTTCCGTCTGCTTGATTTGATCCTATCTGAATGAGAATTCGCAGACGGCTTGTTGGTATTCACAAGGACAGCCATTTGCTCAGCATATCAAACAGAACGCCTCTCAAGAGCAATGTACAGTCATTGTGAATTCTTCTTGTGGCGTTTCATTGGGAATACCTGAGGCACTTATGCTAACACAATCAAGGACTTCATTGGCCATTTGAACAAGACAGACAGCGCTACATGCAAACAAATAACAGCCACCATGTTCTTTATTTGTGAGAAACAGGTGTCACATGCCAATCTACATCACTAGTATTCACCAAGGTAATGTGAGAGATAATTGATTGTTTGGCCTAGAGCAGGTTGATTCTCAGGTTATAGCTGGTTATTTATGAAGCTTATTTATTTATTTTTAAGTCCATTTGTTATGTTTGTCACCATTTCCTTTTCATGAGTATTAAAGGCTGTCTCTCTGACAGATATTTAAAAACACGGGCAGTCATAAATGATCATATTTATGGTTGTGATGTCAATACCATGAATATTTCTCAACAACCCACGTTTGAAATTTAGTTTCAATAAATGATGGTCTGATGAGGTAACTTTGCCCTTGTGAACATTAGAGTGTATCTAAATAATGCATCAAACTGTTTTCGATTATATGTCCCCTTGAGGGGTTGGAAGAAGACGTATCTTAAATTTAAAATGCATTTGCCCCTCATCTCTACAGCATCAAATAAGAATAACAATGAGAGAAACTCGAATCAAGCTGTCAGACAAGAGCTGCTAGCTAAAGACATGAAATATGTCCGATGAAAAATGGATTGATACTAAAGGCGGGAAACTTTCTAACAAGGTGCTTGAGCCCCCAGTGAGGACGATTAAACTTGGATGTATGGGTTTCTCGCCAGTCTTATTGCTTTTTTTATATTTACAACCAACCATATAGCTACTAACATTTTACAGGTCTGGTGCAGGAGGAGTGAAATAACAATCAGGCATGTTCTTCCACATTTGCTTCCAGTATGGAAAACAAAACATGAGCAGAGCTTGTTTTTGACATGGTGCACTTTTAAAGCAATTCTACGGTGGTTGAACCCCTGACAGGGCGTGATGTCTGCATGTGTGTCGTGTTAACCAGTCGCCCGTAAGAATCAGAGTTACTTGCGTCAAACTCTTAAGCTGGATATCCACAGGGTTCTGTGTATTTAAAGCTCAGTGAAAATGCCACGAGGAGCCCCTGACACTGTTTAGATTTAAACACCTTAAAGGTGAACAGGTGTCAGCCTGCTGTCTTCATGCACAGCTTTCCTCTCCCGCACTGAGGTGTAAAATTCAGGAAGGAAACAGACAGACAGGAAGTAGCATTGTGTCCTAACCAGATGCAACGTAATAAAGTGATAATGTCTAAAAATTTTTAAATTTGAGTTCAACCAGTCACAACAAGCGACAGTTGTCTATTTTTGTGTCAACATAAAACGTGTTCTGATTGGCTGTGAGTGTGTCATGACTGCATTCTGTATGGATAGATTCATTTTACTAGAATCTTTAGGACACAGGAGGAGAAAGCGGAATATGAGAGTTAGAATGACAGAACATTTTCGCACTACCAGTGATTAGCATTTTGTATTTGTAGTAATTATTAAAATTCAATCTCAAACCTCCAATCCCTCAAGGAAAAAGAAAACAGTTTTGTGATTAAAAAGAGATGACTGACTAATATTCATGTTTTATGAGGAACGGAAGCCAATTACGCCTACTACATGTCGGTATCAACTCTGTCCAAAATCCAGCTTTTTATTTGTCTGCTTTATTTAGGCCTTTAATGATATTGAATAACGTCATTCTCTGTTGTACATTCCTTCTAGACCATAAATAATTTCTCTTAAAGATATTATTGTGAACATAGAAAGTGTTTCTTCAGTGAGTCATAAGTAATTATACAGCTTATTTAAAGGGACGAGAATTGCAAAATTAAATGCAGATGTGATGTATGGTTGTAACAATCAAAAATCACAAAAGCTAAAATCATAAATTAACTAAAGAGACTACAGCATCTTGTAATACATAAGGGAATTACACAACTCTAAGGTCTCTAAAATGAATACTTCTATATATATATTGCTATTTAATTTCATGTCCATACTGTATATTGGTTCCTAAAATAGCCTGAAATTCTTCAGACCTTTGCTGGGAGGGAAATTTAGAGATTCAGTCCTTTTGTCGGACTGAACCTTAATCGGATACCCCTGAGCTAGATGATTGCAACTCCCAAATAATAGAGCTTCAGGAGGGAACCTGGCTCCCAGCATCAGCCAATCATTTTTCATTGTAGTGTGCCAAAAAGAAGCAAGCAGTGTTCTATGTATGTTCCATCCTAGTGTGTCGTCCATTCTGGAGATGACGACGGCAAACCTGTAAAAATACCTGTCTCCTCGGGAACGGTCACTCTCAGTTATTGCTGTGACCTCAGGGACACTGTGTCTCTCACATCCGTCACCTGGAATCTCGCCAGCCCGCCGGATCTCGCATACTGCGCCCGCTCCTTTCATCTCGTTTTTAAAGGCCTCATTGATATGCTTTGCAGCAGCTCCGCAACATCTGTCTATATTCCCCACCATGTGCCGTACAGCAGTTTTGTGACCCTTGACATTTCACCCGCTTAACTGAAACACTACAATTCAAAAGCCTGTGTGTGAGGTAAATGCACCTGGATGTAGTTGCATGAATCCAAAAAGGTTCAATTTAAAGAATACGTAATTGGTTGCGTTTTCGTTTACAACTGAATTCGTGTCAGACCAGTACTAGAACCCTTGAAAAGGGAGGTTTAAAAAACACTTCCTTTATATCTCTCGGCTTGTATTAGCACCGTAGTTACTTCGCTTATATATTTCAGACGGTTTTATGTGCTGTATGAAAGAGCCATTGCACACCACAATTGATTTGTCTGAGCTTAAGGGGAAACATGACCACGACAGTGACAGAAGTCAGATTCACTTCACACCGGTGTCCTGGCTCTAAGTCGTCCTTTTTTAAAATCAAAGCTCAGAGTCTTTCTTGTGTGAAGTGTGAAGAAATCCGCAGATGAAGGATTTAAAGGTTTCACGCCACATGGCTGTAGGTTTTCTGGTTCTGTGAGACATTGTGAAAGAATTCGTCATCTCTATAGAAATGTGCTGTGATAACTTTTGTATTATTGTGTCTGTCTGTTTGCTTGTGAACAACGAGCACAACAAAGCATCTCTATTGGATGGGAGGATTGTTGTGCCTCAGCAACAGCTGCTTGAACCTGGGTCCTTGTCCCTCGTGTTTTCATCTCAGAACTCATAAGACTTGTCAACTCTTCATCAACTCTTTTTACAAATGTCATAAATTGATTGCTATCAGTTTTATTGTTATAACTATAGAAATGTAAAAGATTGTGATACAGAAGCTGATAAATTAAGAATAGCAAATCTCATAGCTTCAGCTTAAAGACTGTGATGCGCTGTGATTGTTTGTGGGCAGGTTATATAGTGACATAGTCAGTGGTGTTTAAGTTGAAAGGTTTACAGTTTCATCAGCCAATCACTGGCTTAGACATGTGAATCAGCACCATTTTGGTAGAAAGGGAGTTACAGTGTATTGCTGGTCGATGGACATTGAGGAACCAGTGATCCTGAGTATTGGATTTCATCTTTGAAGGTTCATGTATAAGGTCGGAGTAGTGTGACTGAAAATCACCTCCACTTACAACTTCCTTTTCATGTCTGTCCACAGTCGATGTGGCCCCGTACTTCAAAACAGAGCCGGGACCGCCGGAGATCCACCTAGAAGGAAACCGTCTGGTTATGACCTGCCTGGCGGAGGGCAGCTGGCCCCTGGAGTTCAAATGGATGCTCAACAACACAGATATCACAGCCTTCTCTCCAGAGTACAAGTAAGTGGCAGCTTTCATCTTCTAAGGCTTTCTGGAAATGAAGTCCTGTTTGGAACTGTCTCAAGGTTACAAAGGAAGAAAAAAGAAGAGGCTCACTGTTAATATTAGAGACAAATTCTAACCCCCCTCCAGCATTTCTGATGTACAAACAGTGCTTTTTTCATATGTTCAATATTCAATATTCATGTTCAAGTATTGTGTAGTTTTCCATCAAAGTAATTTGTAATATAAAGAGCCCTTTTCACATTGAGACTAATATTTCAAATATTTTGAAACATTTCTGAAATGAACTTGTATTTTAAAGATGAATGTTCCAGATGTTTTGGAACATTTTAATAGTTCATACTTTTAGTGTGTTTCTACCCTGGTTTGTCTTGCTGTCCATGACCCTATAAGAACAGGGGTCGTCTTACAGAAGCATTCTAACTTAGAATCCTATCTTAACTGTTTAGTAACCAGAGTGGTTTCAATTAGGAACCATATTAGGACATTAAACTTTGTTATAACTCAGTATTCAGAAATATCTGTAATATGGCCGCAGAGGTTTTGTTTGTTGTTTTTGTAAAGATTCACTGCTTTTAAAGGTTAAAAATTAAGCCTGTCATAAATATCTGTGACATTACCTAATATTTCCCAAATAACTTGCGTTTACAAGAATGAACTTAAAATGACAGTCTATGGGCAGGGCATTCTGTAGGGTTTACAAGCAGGAGCATGAAGCTCAGAATTTTGTTGAAGCACATAATTATTCTATAGGAAAATATGATATTGAATGAACATTTATTAAAATTGCTAAAATTATCACTGTTGGAACAACTAGCCAGAGTGGATGAACTTGTGGATATACATTATCAATCTACAGTAATTTATGTAAGTGAACCTGTCTGTATATAAATTTTATGGTCATTACAGTTGAAAAAAATACAAAAAAATACATTCTGTAATGTTGTACAGAAAAGGTCAGTAAGCAATCACACTACTCTGATGGTCATGCGGCTATACTGTATTTAACATTTATCCAGAAGAAATGCATTGCCCCACAGACACCCATTGTCAGTCCATTATTGTAAAAGCCATTTTGTCTTGTTTATACAAACTGATAGACAAGTCAAAATGATTTTCTGTGCTAATCAACACCATGTCACAGATACTGTTGACAAAGCTTAATAGGTATTAAACCCGGAACATTCCATTTATTTAAGAAATGAACTAACTGGAAGTGAAGCACGTTCAAATAATTGCTTTAATTATGCTTTCTTCTGGAGACATTCCTCTAGTTTATGTAATAGTACATTTAATCAACCATATAATTTCCTAGTTGAGTTCTCCTTATGCTGTATGTTTAATTTCTCAGTAATAACAGCCTCTTAGCCTGACCTTTTTTAATCAGCATACAACCTCTGTAGTACTCTGCATTTCCACAGACGTTCAGACTGTTTAAGATGCAGAAGAATTGGCCCTGCAGGTTTACTCTGTCCTAACAGAAGAATTTGCCGCGCTGCCCGGCTCTCTTTAGAGGCGAGACAAATAATGTGTTCATTCATTTTACCTGAAGTGCACAGCTGACATCTGATTCATAGTTAGTGTCCATTTTTACATTAGATGTTTTGATTTATCCTCCATTTATGAGTTGTATACATGCTTAAGTATGTGCTTCGCATTTACACATCTTCCTGTGTCAGGAGTTGCTATATAAAAAGGTGTTTTGTCTGTCTACGGAATTGGTTTGCTTTAATTGGTATTGCGTTTTCTGTTATCTTTCATTACCCATGTAGCATGTGCTGGCAGCCGTGGTATCGCTATTGAGCTCTTTTGAGGGAGGAAAACCACCTTTAAGATGCACAAACCCACTGGGTGGCATTTTCAGAGATGTAAACAGATTCGGCTAAGTAGCGAGCAACAGTGCATTAGTCATGTATTCAGAAAATTTTTAAATGCCAACACATTTTAATGCCCCTTCGTTCGCCACCCCTGCTTTTGGTCGAAGTGGCCTTTTTGGCTGTAATCTGATATTTGTCATCACAGAGCAGAGCTGCGCAGCGTTTTGATGTGCTGCGTTCCCGCTAATGTGCGAGCTGGCAAAAAAAGGCTAGTCGTGACTGTGAGGGTAAACCTTTTAAACCCAATGCCTGTAAATGGGTGTCTGAGTTTGAATTTGTTGGTGAATAGTAATAAGGAACTGTTATGTTTGAATGTGTTAACATAAAAATCAAATGATGTTTCAAAAGATAAAATTTCAAATGATGATTTTAAAATGATGTTTTGAAGGAATATGAGGAATGCTAGTCAATGCAGAACATTCTGCTTTGATATGAGGGTTTTGTCGAGGTGTTCTAAATGGTTGTTAGGGTGTTGCTATGTGGTATTCTGTAGCACCATATGTTCAGTTTTAGAAAATAGCACTTTTCTACTGTGTTTTGTAGCACATCATTCTGTAGCACAAAGTAATATGCTGAAGTTTAATTCTTAGTTTAATTCTAACTCTGTAAATGGCCAATAAGGATAGTGACACTTGTTGTAAAAAGTAGCAATAATTAGTTCTTGTAAGGAATGCTGATTTTCTCTCTCTCTTTCTCCCTCTCTCTGTCACTTTTAGGTACACCATCTCTTCCCTGCAGCGCTCTGATATGGGTGTTTACCAGTGTGTGGTGAGAAACAGGATGGGCGCTCTGCTCCAAAGAAGAGCCGAGATACAAGTGGCATGTAAGTTTCAATAGAGGTGATGAAGAGCAACTGAGTTTGATCCATATATTTATGTCACAGAACCATGACGCAGCACTGCTTGCATTAAGAAAAATCTTGTACATTTTGAAAAGCAATTCTCAGCTTCTCCTCTGCTGGCCCGACTCCATTTCTCTTTGTCTTCTTCATTGTACTTGGTTTGCATTTCCATCCCAGAAATGAGATCTTTTAAACACATTACAGTGATGTAAAAACTGCATTGCTGGAATTTATGTCACAAAATTCCAAGCGCAATGTGGCAGTCGTTCGTTTTGCATTGTGATGCAATCTCGCTGTGCTGTGTGCCATGAATAAATGTTTTTGATTGAACACCTCTGCAGTTTGTGGCCAGTATGTTAAAAAGCCTCTGTGGTGCTGAATGTATCATCAGAATTGCTTTGGGTTTCTGATGCTCTGTTCCAAAACCTAGCGAGTTGCCTACGGGGGCAGCATTTTAAAGGCATCATAGGCATGCACCCAACAAATCTGTGCCAAACATGAGACATCTTAATTATGCTGCCTTTTAAAACACCTTGTTTTGGCCGAATTCTAAAGCAGGGTTGCAGGTATCTTTAGCTAAGAAGGCAATCCCATAATGCATTGCAAAGGGTTCAGTGCAAATAAGTTGGCATCATGCTAGCGTCAGACTATTAAATTGTGATTTTGTGATTGCAGGGTTGCTGTCTATGTACAAGGCAGCTGCTTATGTAGTGGTACATAAGCAGCAGTGGTACATAAGGCAGTACAGTAGCTCACTAGGTTTTGAAACAGAGCTTGAGTTCCAGAATCTTTATACACATGTATAGTGATACTACTAATGAGGTCTCTCTTCTCGCAGACATGGGCGACTTTATTGACAACGACCAAAGAAAGTCCGTAACACAGAGCAGGGCGGCCATCCTCAACTCCCCAGTGGTCAGCTGCTTTCCGCGGCCACAGGTGACATGGTTCAGGGACGGCTACAAGATCATTCCCAGCAACAGAGTGTAAGTAGAGCTTAATTGCTTGTCTAATCGTTAAATGCCACCCGAACGTCCGTTCATTAGCAAAGTTCTGGATGACCCGGCGCAGGTGCCCTGGCTTTAGATCCACCTGCATGTTGTAAGAGATGTAATTACCTTCAGTGTTCAGTCTTAATCCCTCAGGGCCTCCATTTACTGCAGCCCACAGTCTGGAAAAAACACTTCTGCCGGTGATGCAGAAAACATGGAGACTGTGTACAGCTTCGTGTGGGAGTGTTTGTCTTTCACTGCATTGTGACAGAAGAGCAATTAATGCCTGTTGCTGGCTCTTCTTTAATCTTACTACGATACTCCTTCATTGCCTTTTTCTAATTATCGGCTCACCCAGACCGAGATCGACGAGCCCGATCCACCTTTATCAGTCAAGTGTCTTTCATTCAGATGAGACTCAAATAGAAGCTCGTTGCTGAGACACATCTAATGCCTCATCCCTCGCTCCACATATACAGCTCTGAGCCAATTCCAGAACTGCATTTGATTTCTGCAGAAGGTGTAATTGAAAAGCAAGCTGGGTAACTGAGGTAAAATTAGAAATAGACTGGGGCTAGTAATGATTCACGTTCGTTTTGTTTCGGGAGAAGGCAGACGGAACAGGTGTGGCATCTCACCTCGCAGGGGTGATTGTTTTAAATAAAATGAACATAAAATATTAAAAAGGGGAAAATGAAGTGCCTATTGGGAACGCAGTGAAAAGGGGGGTGTGGTGTTCTTGTCGTGGTGAAAGCTGGAGAGTGAGGAGAAGATTCAGTCCTGGGGGAAAACGCCGGTACTGCCACACTCCCATAGAACTGAATCCTCTCTCACTGTTCAGCTTTGGAATGAGGGTGGGAAGCCGTTTCTACTGAGAACTTGAGAACTATGTATCTAGGAATATCATATTTTAAAAACTAAATTTTCAGGACTGGAGTAGTCACAGAAATAAATAACATTTTAAAAAGTCAAAGTACAGAAAACTTATTTTCTATATAGATTAGAATTACACTAAGATTGGTTTTAGTAACACAAATATTGTGTTTTTCTAGTTTTGTTAATCGGCTAAAATGCTTGTTGTGTATGTTAAGGGAAAACTTGACTGGTTTTATTGAAAACACTGTTAAGAATATTCATCTATTCATTCAAAAGATTGGAACCTGCCAATCTCTATAATAATCATTTCTAAAAAAAAGTTTTTTTCAGTATTGTGAACAAGGAAAAGTCATAGAAGTTCTTTGCTTGAACTGGTTTGGATCCTTCACTGTAGTCATGCGCTTATTCCAGTTCAGAGGTAGAAATGTGCGTTCGGTTGAAAAGCATGTTGGAAAGGTGGATATATAGGAGCGATTTCACCACAGATGTAAAGGTGCCTCGGCTCAGAGCCAGCTCAATAATTGGACGAGTGCTCTCCTGACAGTGGTTTGACAGGATATTGCATTATGATGGAAAGCAGGCCACATACTGTACATAAAATCAATATGCAAACGCTGACAACGTTCACCGCCGCATATGTGCAACGGAGGGAGATGCATGTGAGCGTCAGTGTGGGAATCTGTACCTATGGGAGCCTGGCTGTTATCCCAGACACACTGAGCTGTTTCTTCGACCCTTTATGTGAGCCAGCTGTTGTCTGCAGATCCAGGCTCGAACCCGCAGGCTCGTACAGCCCAGAGGACAGTGGAGTAATATCCATGCAATCATACATCCAGCCAAGCCCATTAGTGCACTATTGGATGTGATGTCACATCCTTAATTGTTCTGTGGCAAAGGCAGAAGCAATGCAATCAGCTTAGCCATTTAAACTGGCACTATGTATTACTGGGCAAAATCCCCAGGATGGACTTTGGGAAATTGGGCTGTACTTCATAAGCACTTGACTGGCACGGGCATTACATAAACTGCCCTTGTAGGAACAAAGTTTATCTATGTGGTCGGATCTAGGGCCCTGAATCAATAATAACGTGGTGTAGCATAAATCTATTTGTGAGTCTCATAAGATGTTTTTGTCTCAAATTGATAAATGCAGCTTTGTGAAACACTAATGTTCCCTGTAAAACGCTGCAGGGAAGGAAGTAGATGGTTCTTTGTTGATGACATCATCTAGAGGTTCTTTAAACTGCTGCATAAAGTAAAAGTTTAGTACAGAAATGTAAACTACTTTGATGATTGCAATGGCAATTTCCCAGTCAAGAACTGCCCAAAATAACATGGCTGTTACATTGATTGAGATTTTCGAAGAGACATTTATGTTAACTCTTGCTTTTTGAAATTCTGCTCTATTTTGCCTCTGAGGTTCTGTTTAGCATGCCAGCCTGGTTACACGACTGGTGCAAGCAGACTTCTGTGTAAAAAATTCAGCTTCTTTTACCATCTGATTTCCTGATTAATTAAAAGGATTTGAAACAACTTTCCATTTTAGACTTTTTAGTGCTTCACCAGTAAACATACAAAAATCCTACAGTAGCATTTTCTCTAGAACAAACTAGAATGTATGAAGTTATGTAGTTCACACAGGTGTGCTAGTAACAGCTGGTGTTTATCACATTAAGCGTGGAAATTAGTTACACTAATGTTTGACAACTGTCCAAATTTTATATATGTTGTTTTGTCATTTCAAACCTAATAAACCTTTTGTGATTTTTTTTTTTGCTTGAAAAAGTTTGCAAGTGCTTCCGCTATGTTTTGCATTCAAAAAAAGCTGCAGCTTGGTTTGATATTCTGTTATCTAATGCAGTGACGGTCATATATTTCTATGTGCGACTGCAGTCTTCAAATAGTTTTTGGGGTCACTGTATATTTTCAGGCTGTCCATTAGGAATGCCGGTATGAAAATGCATCTCAATGAGATGTGGACAGCAATGATATCAGCTTGTGGCGGTTTATTCTAGTGCGGCTCTCTGCATTTTCATTTCAAGTGTTTGTTCTCTTTACCCTGCAGACTTTTGTCTTCTTGCTGTCAGCGTTCTGAGTTGTTGCCTTAGCTACAAATTCCATGTACTAATCAAGCTATGCTGTTTGATAGCTAGCTGAAGATCCCCTAAAGAAAAAAGAGATTATTTGGAACGCGGTCACATGTCGCGCCGTTCCGTATTTTAGCATAGAAAAAAATTGTTATGCTTTCTTATTATTTCTTGAACTTTTTGTTTTCTCCACTTTCAGTTTTACTTTGGCCTCAGAAATATCTCTTTGGTCTGTTAATGTAGCATGAAATAAGCGGCCGTGTGGACGGGTATCTGTGTGATGTCTATCTCTGCTGCATGCTGGGGGATAACAGTCCCTCAATCCAAACGATCCACAGTCATTTTTTTACTCCTCCGCTGTGGTTATGGCTTCCTTTTACCCATCTCTCTTAATTTTTCACATCTTTTTGCCTGTTTTTTTCTCACAAAAGCAGAGAGCTGTTAAAGCAGAGGGGTCGAGAGGTGAATGCCAAAGCAGGGGGGGAAGCAAAGCTGAGGCCTTTGAAAGTCACTCTTATTGTGCCAGTCTGGCTTCCTCTTTTGACGCATGGAACTTTCATGATGGTGATAATTACCCTATTGGTGAGAAGTGCTCTATGTTGCCACTGCAGATGAAAGTGGCAGGTTGGAAATAAGATATTGTCTGCCTCACATGGCTTTGTCCTTGCGTCCTCCTCTACCTTGCTGAATTTTTCATCATTCATTATTGGAGATCTTTGATGTTTCTACCCATTACGAGCTATTCAGACTCCCATCGAGCTCAGCACATGAAACGACTTCCATGGTAGAATCATCCCGTCCAGAAGAGCACCAGCAAGAAACAAGACAATAAAGGAAGTGCTCACAAGGAACAGATAACTTTCCTTGTTAGAGCTTCTGTGTGCTACAGCCGGTAATAGCACACATGTGCCATGTTTTTGCCATGCTGTTTGATATATATATATATATATAT
>JAZGTJ010012543.1:0-15781 GCA_036877575.1 Botia almorhae
TACCAATCAGATAACAACCTCCTTAAATATACATCATCTGACAGCCAATCAGATACATTCATTAACATCTCTAGAAGCAGCAGTCAACAACTGTCAGAATATATATAAAAACAATTCTGAGTTTGTTATTCGTGACTTGAGTCTTATTTGAGTCTTAATAGGAATGAAACTTTGCAGCCAGACATCTGCTTTACACACTGTGGAAACATTCCTCTCCATTTCCTGTCTAATATACATTGTGTGTTTCTTGAATTCATGTGGGTTACCTATTGCTGTTATCCTCTGGAAACTGTATGAGTACAACTAATTGAGTCTGGAGACATTTGACTGGAGCCTTTCCCAGCCAGAACACATTTCCTGATGCCATAATATCTCCTTTGTAAAATGTTCCGTGGCTACTGATCTGGGTTAAAGTGTCCGTTTATAGAGCGCACCTCAATTATTATACCAGAATCTGTAAATCTGACTGTAGATCACCTTTTAAGAAGAGTCTCTTTATAGGCCTCATTACTATAAAGGGTTCTTACTAGCCCCAGATCAGAAGCTATGATGGTGTTGCATAATCATCAAGTAGAGCCAGATGAACTCAAGCTGTTGGTATTAGAAGAACATTCTGCACGTCTGAAACTGCCGTCTGTCTGTTCTGTTGCAAACGACTGTGTTCTGGACAAGCTCAATTGTACCTAGTTAATATCTGTAACCAGATCACCTGTTGAGGGATCTTTTGAAAGATCTTCTGCAAGTTCCTCTAAAGATTCTTCTGTTCCTCTGAAGGTTCTTCTTTAAGTTCCTCTGAAGGTTCTTCTGTAAGGTCCTCTGAGGGAGCTCCCTAACTAACTAAAACAAAAATGTACTCGTGTAATGTACTCGTGTAATGTACTCTTGTAATGTACTCGTGTAATGTACTCGTGTAATGTACTCGTGTAATGTACTCGTGTAATGTACTCGTGTAATGTACTCGTGTAATGTACTCTTGTAATGTACTCGTGTAATGTACTCGTGTAATGTACTAGTGGGATTATGCATGAGGACAATCAGAGAGTAGCAGAGATTCTGGTTGTTCAAGGTGAGTCTGATTATAATCAGGTCAGAATCACACTGGAAACATTTCATTCTTTTTCTGGAAACAAGACGGCTCACTAGATTTTAGAGCCTTTCATTACATTCTTAGATAAGAAGTATTTTGTCAAAATTAGCACAAGCCCCAAATCTTCTGAAACCCGGGATTATTCTTGTGGACCACTGGTTCTACAGATGGAGACACACATGGACTTTGATTTCTGAATGAAAAATGAAAGACTGTTTAGGAGCGGAGCATTCCTTGCTAATGTCACAGATGCTTTTGAACGTCATGGGTTTGGTAATGAGCAGCAAATGGGCCTCTGGTTCCTCCAGGGCTCTCCAGCTCCTTATCATTCACACACTGATAGTTTATGGAAACTTTTAACAAGCCGACTGTGAAAGTGAAAGCAGAGATGCTTGTGGAGAACTTTCACACTATCAGTGAGGAAAAGGGTCTGTRAATAAAAGCATACGTTCCCTCTGAACCTCCCCTTGTTCTCCGCTCAAGAACCTTTGAAAACATGTTCTCCTAAAGTTTGGAGTTTTTATTTGTTTTTTCCTCTGACCTTAATGCAAACGTTTCTCCTTTTTTAACCAATTCCAGAAACGCTCTAATAGTTTATTTAAAGAACACAACATTTCTCCAGTTTTGAGAAAGCTGTCGAAAATATTTAGTTCAATGCGATACTGCAGAAATGTGTCAGCTAATAGATGTATTTACGTCTCAGCCAACAGATGTGTTTTGCTGTGGCCACGGTTCCAGTGCTGAAGGGGCTTCATCTTAAGTCTTTCTGTAGTCTGGCCGGACCGGGTCTCATTGCCATCGGCTCCAGTGAACACACCCAGAACACCCTGAAGGTATAAACACCTGAATGACCCAAAACCACTAGAACTGAAGAAATGATGAACCTACAGACACCATTATCAAAATGAGAATTAAGAGACAACTGACGATAAGTAATGACAACCCATTAAAGTGAACGCACAATGCATCCAGAATATTTTTGTATATTAACAGTATATATAGTATATATAAACAGTATATAGGTATATAGGACTATATATACAGTATATAGTCTGTGGAAAACACAGGACTATAAAATGTTTAGTCTGAATACAATGATAGGATGTGCTACTTGTCTGTTAAACTATGTATGTTAATCTGTTGGAGGAGGCGTGACTTTGAATAGCACTCAAGGGAGAGTGGGATTCTTATACCTCTCTGAAATTGCCCATCCCACCTTTAATTGGCTGCATGCATGTGTTCAGACCCTCATAAAAAATAACTCTGAAAAGTATAAGATTGTCTTTATAATGTTCTGTAAACATCTAAAATTGTCTTTATAATGGTCTGTAAACATCTAAACAGTCATAATCTACAGGAGAGTCTTCCAAAAGAACTGACCAAAGCTAGCAGGAACTCATTAGTTCCTTTTGTGCCTGGATCTCCAGTTCACAGTTACAGTCACATCAGAAACTGGCACTGGAATGTTAGGATTTTGTGGGATTTGGAAAACTCAGTGTGCATACTGATAAAAACCATTGTGGTGGAAATTGGTTGGGTCGTGTTTTCTTATCACTGAAGCGGAAGTGATAAGAGTGTAGAGCAGCTGTGTGTTTTCTGCGTTGAGTTGTGTTGTGTTCGGGGATGAGGGGAGAGGAAAGTTGCACATTTAACAGTTTCCAATGATACATTAGTGCAAAAGACACAGTAGTGTTTCAACATGGGACCTCTAAATATGCTTTAATGATCGAATCAGAATCATTTAAGAACACTTGTGATCGGATCGCCTAAGAGGTTCATAGCAGATCCACATCAGGGCTAACTGTAAACAAGCATTACTGTATTCTGTATCAAAGAAAGTGTGAACTGGATTAGATTCATTTACAGACAAATTGTCGCGTCATCTGACTCTCTTCTGCTTAACTGCGCCCCCTACTGGTGCAGTCACTCAGTCACCCACACGATATACTTCACCAAAAATTATTTATAATATTTTTATTTACATGAAGAGACAGAAAAAAGTTTTAAACCTCTCCAAGAAGCAAACCACTCACTGCTCTTTACAAACTGTTCCAGAGAAGAAAATCACACCAAACACTGATTCAGTTACAGTTAATAACCACTTACGGTGTCCTCATAAAACAAACAAGAAACATACAAAATGGTGATTGTTTTTGTTAATTAAAAAATGTTTTCTGTGAGGGTTTAGAGAATATACAGTTTGTACACGATTAAAAACATGACATATAATGAGAGTCCTCATTAACCACATACGCCAACATGTGTGTGTGTCAGTGATGTAGCAGTCCGTCAGAACTGATCTCTGTTCATTTGGTTATTATTTGCAGGATGTAATCCAACAACAGGATTTAGAGTTACAAAAACAAACTGACCAATCACAGGCCTGCTTCTCTCACGACTGATGAGATCATCAACCTTAAATGTTTTCACTGAACTCTCCCTTTTCTCTTAAATGTTATATTCATATAAACACACATCTGTCTCCCTCTGTATCTGTGTGTGCAGATCATGCAGCAGATGAGTGGTTATACATATGATAAACTAACAGTTCCTGGTCATTTGGCTGCAAACTGTATCACATGAATCTGCCCTCTAAAGGTCACGTCCTGCTGCACTGCACACTTAAGGTGTACTGGTGGTGGTGGTTTTCTGAAATAATCTCACTTGGTGTTATTTCCAGGAGAGAGATTGAGGAATTGTTTTTTTTAGGGAAAGCGGCTGAGTTTTGAAGAATCTCCAGTAAATGACACACAACTTGAGGAAGTTTTATTGAGATGATGTAATGTTGCTCTGGCTATTTTCTCCTGATGAGGAACTGCTGGAGTGTTTTTACTTGAACACCGTACAGCTGTGCATTCCTTCAGCACCTCACTCAGCTCTGCATTACACAACATCATTTAACTCTTAGCTGCTTTTCACTTATTTTCCTCATTGAGAATCTCATTTTTATTGATAAACCTGCCATAAAGTGATGATAACCACAGGTCAGTGTGATTTTAATTTTAAACACTATGTTTAACAGTCAGATTCTTAGTATAGAAGGACACCCATAATCCTCATGATCAGAACACATCTGCAGCCAAATTTGCTATTTTGCGACAGATCTTTAAGAAGCTGAAGGACCACATGCTCACTGGTCAGGAAAAGGTGGATGGCACTCTGACCTGCTGCTCGGTGCTCATCAACAAGAGCAAGATCTGACGGACGTCCTTACTACTCCTCAGCTGAAGGTCACTGGAGTGCTCTGTGTGACCAGTGCCATTCATCAAACATACTCATTTCTGTACACTTCGTTTGTTCATCTGCTGTCATGTAAAATTGTCAAAATAACATGCAACAATTCAGCTGTAATATGACAAGATGCAACAAAGTTTTTGTGTAAATTATTTTTAAAATTCCTCTTACATTTATTCACAATCGTGTGAATTTAATAATTCACAAAAAGTTACATAAAACTAACAGTTTTCACAGAAATATATTGACAGATGAGGTTCAGTGTTATTTTATTTTGTATCTTTGAAGTTAGATTTGAAGTTTCATCACTTGTATAATGTCAGTCAATTAACACATCAGCTTGCTTTTGTAAAATGTGAATTATACAGCACAGTAAAAGACTGCTGGTCAGTAAAAGACTGCTGCCAATATGTTATCATTATTGGTCTACCAGAGAGATTCTTATTAAATATCTGCTGTTTTTTAGAGCGTTCAATATTAGCCGATGTTCAAAATGTTCCCAAGTCACACTGCATGACATCATGGTCACAAAATACCACTGTTTACTGGTTTAACAATAACTTCATGCAGAAAGAATTCTTTCCATGTTGCATCATGACAAATGAATGTGCTTCCATTCACCTTTTCCTAGCTTTGATCTTCTGCAGGTTTCCAGACCATAACAAATGCATTCTGAAGTTTATCACCATAAATCTGAACCGTCAGGACTCCTGGACTGCTGTGGCCAGTATTTTCTCACTCTTGTATTTACTAAAAGTAGATGATGGTTCAGGTGATGAGTTTGTCTGAACTAGTCTGGCAGACAGATGACAGAATTAAGTGAGAAAACCTGTTCTTGTCTGTCTGGAAAGCTTTGAGGGACTTGACTCTCTAATGTTTATCAGAAATGAACATTCTGTCACTGTTTACTCACCCTCATGTCAGTTCAGTGAGTTTAAGGCTAAATTATCACTTAAATAATGACGCACTATATCTGTATGTCATCTGTAAAGCTTCTCTTTCACTTCAGATGTGATGCACAAATTGTACAGTGTATGAACCAACTGGTTATTATTATTATTATATTACATATGGTGCTTTTCTAACCAGTCCCCATTGGCTTTAATTATATAGAATTAAAGTGACCAGGATATATTTCAGAAAGTCACTCAGGTTTAGAGAGACATACGGGTGAGGGAATAAAAACAGATTTGTTTATGAGATATTTTTGTGTGTCTTTGACTGCTTGGATTTTGGGAGTGGCTGTATTTTGTTGTGTTATGTAACAGTATATGATCATAACAGATGTTTAGTCACTGTCCACTACAAACCCTGCAGCTGCTCTACTCATGTTTATAAAGCATGAATTATTATATTATATTATTGCCAGCAGCCATGATCAGAATCAGGCAGATTTGGAAAATGGGGAACAGGCCAGTGATGAGATGATGACTTCTCTAGCATATTGCTGTTTGTTGCTTTATTGTCAATAGGAATGTATCTGATGTGAATACAAATGATCTAACTTACTGTAAAACTTGGAAGACATTCTCAGTATATCATGGTTGCATCAATTATTTTCTGTGAATTGAAATTGATGACAGTGTTGAACTTTGACAGTTTTTTTCTGTTACTGTCTAGTCTCTAGTAAACAAAATAATAAACTCCAGCCTTCATCTAGGAGTTGAAATGATCATTAGGAAATTGCTGGTTACCTCATCATCAGAAATGCATGAAACTTTGCGTGTTAGGTCAGAATGTTCTGTTTCTCACATGTAAAACGTTTTTTGAACCTGAACTTTTGTGTACACAAAATATAGGCAGTGTAGACATGATGGGCAACATCGGAAAAATAATCAGACCTGCCAGCGAATCAATTCATCTGCATCCTTTTAATAACTTTTCCCATGAGCATCTGGGAACGATGCGTGCCAGGTTTTGTTGCATGTGATGATTGAGTTAACCGATATTCTTTTTATAACGCTTTCATCCAACGCGACTTACAAGCGACGAGAGCATTAAACATTTTTCCTTACAGCCAGCAAGCTGAGTCTACAAGTTACATTTACAAGTGGATATTGTACTCTGTTACTAGAGAAGGGATGAAAAAACAGGTGTGTTTTGAGGGTTGTGGTGGTCTCAGCAGCTAGGTGAAAGTTTTAGAGAGTGATCTGGTACCTCGTTGTGGGGGAACGATTCACTGACTGTAGCTGGCGGGAGGGGACGTGAGGCCTTCACACCCCGCCTGCGCTTATGACGTCATCAGCCCGCGCCGGGTTCAACATGTCGAGTGTTGTGTAGTTGTTATTGATTTGCGGTTCCGAATAAACCCAAAACCATCTAGTCTTTTCGGTCTCATTCAACCATGGGTGATGAGGAGAAGTCTGCGGCTCGTAATTTCTTCATGGGATACGATGATCTGAGCGACAGCTCCAGTGATTCTGACACCGAGTCCAGTAAGAGAGGCCGAAGCGAACGGCAGGAGTCCGGATCAGCCGAACCGCAGAGTCGCAAACGAGCCGCCGAAGCGCTGCCGAAACCGGACGATCTGTTCCGATCCGTGAGCAGACCCTCGTTCCTCTATAACCCGCTTAATAAAGTTATTGACTGGGACCAGAGAACCGTCAAAGCGCCAGAAGAGGTGAGACACGTTTACAATTCAACATTTAGTTTTACTCACGCGCTGTTAACATATGAAGACTTGGTTTTACATTAACAGATCAAAATAAACATTAAAGCTGCAATCCGTAACTGTTGCCTCTCTACCGCCAGTTCTGCTGCAAACATACAATTGCACTTTACGCAAGGTGAAATCGACCCGACATCTCAGATTAGAAGTCATTATTATAAACATACCAATTTGTGGTAAGATAAGCAGATCTGTTATGTACCTGCTTAACAACAATTGTTTTGCTCATTTTACCAAAAAAGTTACAGATTGCAGATTTAAATATACATATTTACTCACTAATACTAATGAAAGTGTATCTCACTAAGTTGTTTAATTATACATTTCAATTTATTATAATTATATATTCTATGTACTATTTAGTATTATAGTAGTATAATATATATATTAAAACATTATTACTTTATTATTATATAATTATGTTATACTAACCCAATCTGTCCACAGAGTTTTTCTATTTAAAAAAAAGTTGTTTATGTTGTTTATCTTTTCATTCAGCTTTATTCTTACATGTATACACACATTTACAGTTATTCATTTAGCACATGTATACACACATTTACAGTTATTCATTTAGCACATGTATACACACATTTACAGTTATTCATTTAGCACATGTATACACACATTAACAGTTATTCATTTAGCACATGTATACACACATTTACAGTTTTTCATTTAGCACATGTATACACACATTTACAGTTATTCATTTAGCACATGTATACACACATTAAAGACTACACTAAATGTTAGTCTTTAGTCAAAATGTTAAACGCCTTCCCATCTTAAGTTGTTGTAGATAAAAGTGTCTGCTGAATGCATAAATGAATGAATGTACATGGGATCTTTAATATAGGATGACAGGTACAGTTCCTGTTGTGTCGCTCTGTTGTAAATCTCTTGTTTCAGCCACCAAAGGAGTTCAAGGTGTGGAAGAACAACGCCGTACCTCCCCCGCAAACATACGTGACTGAGGAGAAGAAGAAGGGACCTCCTCCAGGATTGGACATGGCCATCAAATGGTCAAATGTGTATGAAGACAACGGCGATGACGCCCCTCAGGCCCACAGAGGCCCCGCCCGCTTCCTGCCTGAGGGGGAGGAGCCACAGCAGTCAGAATCTGGTACCGTCAGACACAAACTGAATGATCCTAGAAGATATAGAACTGCTTCTGTTGATATCTTCAGTCAAATTGTTCATATTTAAAGCTGCAATCCGTAACTTCTGTAAAAAAACAGCTGCAGCAGCTGATCTTACAGCTTACAGCTGCTCTGATCTTACAGCTCAGATCAGATTCATGAATATAAAGTGTGTCTGACGCTCATGTGAAGTGTTTCACACTCGCTCTCCTCACAGATGAAGAGGAAGCAGTGAAGCAACAGAAGTCTGTGAAAAAACGGCGAGTGGAGACGTTTCAGCAGAAGGAGAGAAGAAAGAGGGACATCGGACAGGCCACATCAGACAAGAACTTTGTGGAGGAGGAGAAACGAATCCTCAGACAGTCTCTGGAGTGAAACACACACGGGTGTGTGTGTGTGTGTTGAGATTTAACCTGGTTAGTTGTTTAAAGCTTGTTGTCCTGTTAATGAGAACAGCAGCGCAAATGTGATTATTTCTATATTATTCATTATTAAATCATTTCCACATACAGTAGGTGTGATTAAAAAGTTCAAATATTGCTGTACATATGATGTTGACCCTGAATTTGTAGCTTGTACAACATGTTGATTAATTGTGGCTGAATGTTCATCTATAGCCACTCAAATTGATAAAAGTTAATAAAAATGTGAAATTTCTGTTTCCTGTCTGTTATATGTGTGTGTGTGTGTGGGGGGGGTATGTTTAGGATTCAATTATCTCAGTATGTGTGTGTATAATTTTACATAAACGTGGTTATTATCTCCCCGTAAGCTTTGTGTGAGGTTTGTAGACAGGGCTAAATGACATTTGAACTCTGTATATGTAAACTGACCAATGCGTTGATTGTACTGCTGCTGTACTGACGGCAGGTGGCGCCATCGAAAAACTTTATTCACCTTATTGTTTCTGCAGCGACGAAAACCTAAAATCATCAGAATGTAGAAGTTCTGATATCCTGTACTGAACAGAAAAGTGTCAATTATAAGGTCTTGTAAAGTTACTTGATCTAGAAGTTTGTGTGCTGCATCCATCTGAAGTTAGTTTAATTTAGTTTAAAATCATTAAGTGGCTGTACTGTCTGACGTAACGCAACAACATGGTAAGATTACTCTGTACTTCCTTTACCTCATTGACCAATAGCACATATACATTAATAATACTATGGTTTTATTGTTTGGACGTACCATCATAGTTCTGTAGACGTGTATTATGACAGTATAGTATTATATACTGTATATATACAGTACAGTGTTACTGTATAGACATTGCACACTCTTTGAGTAGTGTTGTGTTAACATCAGTACAAACAATAATGATTCAGTTTACAGTAGCATCATTTGATATCATTACAGTACCAGCAGCTTTATGTGATGTCATGTTATGTTTGAAAATGATTCTTTAATGTTTTCAGTAATTTCCTGCAGGTTGGAGGATGAAAAAGTGTCTGTAATTGTTCTGCTTGGAGCATGAAATGATCAGAGGGATTCCAGGGAAGTCTGTCATCATCTGTAGACATTAAACAGATAAATATGTGCATGATAAAATTCCAGTCTGCAGGCTTGTGTCGTGCCCTCCTCAGATCACTGTACTGACAGTAGAACTCACAGCTGAGGGAACATATCACATGACTTTTGAGGTTCTGTAATGTTCTTTAGGTTCAGTGAAGGAACCCTTGTCAAATCTAGAACTGTCTTTGGCTTTTATAGGGTCCTTGATTTTCTATATAATTCTTTGCAGATTAAAATCATGCATTGAAATTCCTCTACAAAAATTAACCATTGTTTACTTCTAGTAGAAGTGTAGTAAAAGTTCTAGTAAAAGAGCACACGTCACGCCACTGCTCATCCAGTGGCTGCCAATAGCTGCTCGCATCAGATTCAAGTTGCCTTCAAAGTGACTACTGGATCTGCACCTCCTTACCTGCTCTCACTCCTTCACACTTATGTGCCCACCAGGAATTTGCGTTCTGCTAACGAACGTCGCCTTGTGGTTCCATTCCAACGTGGGAGGAAATCACTCTCCCTGATTCTCTCTTTCACTCTGCCCGATTGGTGGAATGAACTTCATATCTCCATCAGAATAACTGAGTCATTAGCTGTTTTTAAGAAACAACTAAAAATTCATCTTTTTCGTCTTTTCTTCCGCGACTAATTTACTAACACACCCCACTTCTACTTGGGGACAAAAAAACTTTCTTATACTGTGTTGAAAAAACCTGAGCCCTGTCTATAGCACTTATTTACTGTTGTCTCTTATTGTAATTGAAGTTGCTTCCTGTCCTTTGGATAAAAGCGTCAGCTAAATGACTAAATGTAAATGTAAATGTAGTAACGGTTGTTTTATGTTGATCATTTTTTGTTTAGTTTTACTTCATACAGCTGCTGTAGTAAAATCACTGTGCATCATCCACCCTGGCATTATAGCAGTGAGATGTAAACAGCAGTTGATTGATGAATCAACACTCTCTGGTGATTATAAAGACTACAGTCTCATCAGCATTCTGTGTCAGTTCAGTGAATGAAGCCAGACAGATAAGATTCATCTGAACACTGTGCGCAGCTGTGTTGTAAACGCAGAGAGGTGTTTGAACTTTTGGTTTATGATTGACTGTGCAAATGTGTTTCACTGTGCAGTCGCATGTGAACCCACAAAACATGTGGCACAAACATGCATCTATTCAAGTTTTCCGTGACGGCTGACCTCAATTCCACCGCATGCAGCCCTGAACTGAAGAGGAAAAGATGTGTTCTGAAGTTTGTGGAAATCTTTGGAACCATGAGTGGAGTGATTTAGTTTAGTGGCCTTTTACAGAGACATGCTGAATATTCATATTTATACGTCTGTTGAACTAACTGCCTGTAGTAACAGTGTGTGTTTATTATAGACAGATGTCGTGTGGTTGTCATGGTGATGGAAATGTGAGTGTAGCGATGAGAAACAGAAAACTGCGTTCTGATGTGCTTAGACGTTGAACTTAGTTTGTAGACAGATAAATGTTGTACCAAAATATAATTCTTTAAACAGAACTAGCCATTTTATATTTACCCCACCGAACTGATACGATTCACTAGATTCTGAAAGAAGCGTTCAGTGAGTGTCCAGCATCAGTTCTGTTTAAAATCACTTCAAGATGAAACTGGAATCTAAAAACTAGAAACTTCAAAGAAGCTCAGATAGAACATTTCATTTTTTTTGGTTGGGGCATAATTCTCATACTTCCATTTTTATCTCATAGTTTGATGACATCACTATTCATCTGGAAAATGGTCAAAACAGAAAATAATTGTGTTCCAGTTTCTGACGGGCACTAATCTTAATCTGTATACTATGCAGTGTGGATAGTCTGGGACCCTCAGACTCAGCAACTGAGAATTGAAATGTCTAAGGGGGTCGGGCAGGAGGCAGACAGTCTGACCCCTGGAGCAGATAGCCTGTGAAAGGGGGTAAATTCACAGTAGCAGACAGACAGCAGGGGGAGAGAGAGTTAGACAGATTTAATTAAGCACAGCAGGTCAGCAAGACCACAACAAAACCCTCAATCTGACCTGTGTTTGTATTAGATTCAGAGACTCTGGTCATGGGTCATTAAACTTGTTCTGACGTCTGTATGTTTCATTTAATCGTAGTTCATCCTAAAAAGATAGAATTTTCTAACATTTATGTTTTTTGGGGGATTTTTTTGGTTCTGTCTCTCTGGCATCTGATCCGTGTGGACCACAGAGCAGAGGGTGTCCCAGCTCATTTATGTTCTGAGAACAGGGTGCAGGGTCTCTATAAATTGTGTTGCTCTGGTGCAAGAGACCCAAAGACATCCAAATGACCCAGTCAAACAATGAGGAGGGTGTCATACTGACCACAGACAGCTGAACAACTACACACACACACACCCACACACAACCTGCTGAATACAGACCAGCAAAACAGATGCTGCTGTGGGGCACAACAAAAAGAAAGCGAGGAACATTGTGGGATGTGCGCATACAGAAGAGACCTTTTGCTTGTGTTAGAATATCTTAAAAGGCCAAAAAATTCGGCCAAAAAAGTCGTGTGTATTCTGTCATTATTTTCTCACCCAAATTGTTTACTAACCCAAAACTCTTCCCCAGGGGAGGGGCTGTGAACAAACGCCATTGGTTGACCAAACCCCACATGGCAGTTTAAACATGCAGTGCTTTAAATAGTCTGTGGGCATAACATGATTTTTTTAATGTTCAACTATTTTAAGTCTCTAAATGAAACCAACAAATGTATGTAAATTATCTACAAAAAGTTAAATATTTTAAAATAAAAAGCATATCATTACACACTGCTGTTAAATGTCCATGTGTCATTTAATTTTGCAGATCTAAACAAATAAATACTCATAATGATGAGGACTAGAGGTAAGAAAACACACACACACACAGTCCCTGTATTCTGCTTCTTGTTTTCGCCCTTGTGTACCTCATGCAGGTTGTGACCTGTGTGCAGATGTGTCGACAAGACAGGCATGCACTGCCATCACTGTGTGTTTGCTTAACCATATATTGGGGACAAAATTTAACCCCAAAGTCAACAAAAACTCCTTTTGGCAACATCCTCATCTGTAAAAACGCTATAAAATATATAATATAATTCTTTTAATTGTAAAATGCTGAAAGTTTTTTGTTAGGGTTAGATTGTATTGTTTATAACTAGCTGTGTATAAAAACAATAGAAGTCTATGGAATGTTCCTATTTAGAAGTGTGTGTGTGTGTGTGTGTGTGTGTGTCTACTGATTTCATAACATGATCCATCATCTGTTGAGCACTGCAAACATTTCTTAGAAGGAACTCTCACTGTTCAGTGCGTATTATGAGTCTGAATTTAATCAGATGATGTTTGTGGGCAGAGATGAAAAGATTTGCCGGCTAGTGACTGTATTTCAGACCCAAATACCCAATTATTCCCAGAAGTCCGAGGCTGCCGGGACATGCCGGCATGCTGATCAGATCTCTGCGGGATTCTGCCCATCAGACGTGCACTGACATGTTGGTAAACAAGAGGACAGAATATAAATGAAGGTGAGCTGAAGACACTTTCCCTTCAGAATGATTTCAATAAATGTGAGCTGAAGTAATAATTATCTTATTGTTAAAATATAATCATCATAATCATTTTATTAGTCAGAATGAGTGTTGAGTTGTAATGTGCTGTTTAAACAGGTCTGAACATCATCTGTAATATAAACCCATCAGAATGCGCTAAAAATGAGTGTAAAAACATGTTTATTTCTCACTACAGTTTCCTCATCGCTTTATAAAATGTCAAAATAATGAAGTAAATATTTACATTAAAATAATGAAATATTTTTAACTATAAAAAGTTACATAATACATACTTATCTAATTATGTGTATTTATTGAACTGTATCATATAGTTAATTCAGTTTATTTAGGCCAATCATGTAAACTATGTAAGTTTGTAAATGAATGCAAGTGTGTGTGTGTGTGTGTGTGTGTAAAATATGGACTGGACGCATTTGTAGTCTGTTCACATTCAAATATATTTCTTAACACATAAAAACATGGGTGCAAACACATGTCAGCTGTTAAAGAATTTGTTAAATAATACCTTTTTATTGTATATTGTACTGTATAATTAAAAACCATATTGTTATACTGTATGCTAGAAGTATGATTTTTTGACTAGTTAATGTGTTTATTATAAAACGGAAGCGCTTGTGAATGTGGAGTTTTGTTTGAGCTCCGCCTCTAAACCTTTAACCCCACCAGAAACTATTTCACCAGAGACCAACAGGAGAGAGAGAGAGAGAGAGAGAGAGAGAGAGAGGTTCACTGACCGTGGAGCAGCGCTGCTAGTCGCGTTGCCTCTGAGTCTCCCGGGCGCGCAGAAGACTCGCAGTCGGTTGTTTCTGCACCGGAGCGCCGCTGAAAGGAACTAAAGCTGGAGCGTCGGTACCGATGGCTGATCCTCTGCGGAGGACAATTCTAGCCAAACTCAGGGGCAGGAAAACCAAAGGGAACGACCCGAGCAAGAGAGAAGGTAAAGAAAAAGTTTTTTCTAAGCAGACGAAGAGAGATTATTTATCATATCAGATGAGGGGTAAGCAGAGCTGTGTTAACGGGATCCGGACGGCGGATCGGGTGTACGCGATCGGTTGTAGTTCGGTCTCCCGGTGCGCGGAGACGGCGGACGCGCACAGAAGCGTGGGCCCGGCGCCCGAGGGTCCCGCAGGGGTCTCAGATCAAAGCGAAGTGACGGACATCGAGCGCTTCCACTCGCAGCGGGTCCGCGGAGACTCGATCGGGTTCGGGAACTTCGAGCACGTCCATCCAAAGCCCAGAAGAGACGCGTTAAAACCAACAGATGGTCCCGATGTGAGGACGAAAGAAACAAACGTCACCCTGCTCGAGCAAAAGGCCGGTTTGAGACGCGAAAACATGAGGCAGCAGTTCAGCGGGACCCCTCGTGCGTTTGATTATATCGATGGAAATTGCGATTTAATTCAGATTATAGAGAGTTCACTGGAGTATCATGGAGGTTTCAGCATGTCTGCCTTACAGAGTCCGACTTTTTTCCCCACTGAGCTGGAAATAACTGTGGCCCCCGGGCTGAGAGACGGGGCCCCTCGGCACCACTCTGTTGACAGCGAGGAGGACGATTATTATGATAACCAAATTCTGCCTTTTTACACGTCCTGCACACAAACCCAGGGGACGTACTCAGAACCAGCACCAGTCCAAGCTTTAGAGTTCGGATCCAATGAAACGCACAGACTGAAGACACAGCTGAAAGAGGCGTATTATTTGTTAATAAGCACGATGCATGACATCAGATCTGAAGGTCAGGCAGAAGATAATGGGTTTGTGGATCAGGCCAGTAGTTCTAGTGAGTCTCATGACAGTGTTAGTTCACAGTCCACAGCCAAACACACGGGCAGCGATGCGTGTTTGTGTGAGGAACGCAGCGGTCTGAGGAGTTTTGACTCTGATCTGGTTCTGTTTGCGTTCTCTGGGCACTGTGGGGTGAAATTTAGGGGTTCTCTGCAGAATATTTCCACAGCGAGGGCAAAACCGACACTTCACAGATCTCTGAGTGACAGTGGGGTGGTGTACTCTTCTGAGTGGCCCTCAAACGCCCAGAGCGCTGAGAAAGAGCTTCAACCCGTGGCTGCAGGAGATGTGATGACCTGTGACATGCTTCCAGGTCTCACTCATAATATAATTAAAGGGTTGGGAAACGACCCTGCGATGCCATCAGAAGTTCTCCCAGCACCAGCCACCCCTCAGTCCTGCAACGCTGCCATGGTGGCCAAACATCCCGGCGTCACGGTCAATAAGATGCAGGAGTGGATGATGAAGGGTCGCATGCTGTCGTCTGAGATGAAGGAGAGAATTACAGGTTCCTCCCTCACAGCCAGTCACTCCATTAAGTACAGCAGACAGACGAGGCCTGCAGTCAGCAGCCATGTCAACAGCCCACAACCCAGCAAAAACATCACGGCAGGAGTGCAGCAGCAGTCAGGTATGACACCCGCTGGCGAAGACAATAAACCTCATAATCACCTCATTCATCTCACAGCTCGCTCCTGCGTCTCTCCTCTGGTGTCTGTTAACCGCTGGAGGATTGTTCCTCTCTCCTCGTCATCACTAATGTCACTTCATGT
>JAZGTJ010012544.1:0-15781 GCA_036877575.1 Botia almorhae
GTTCAGTCATTATACAGTAATGTTTCCAGTGAAGTGGTTTCAAAGGGAAATTTTTCTCCTACTGTTATCAGCAAGCTCGGATTGAGGAGGAGGAAAGGAGGTGGAAACAGGGCGCAAAAAAAGCATCTGAAGCGTCGACATCAGACGACACCCACAAACTCAGGATCAAAAAGAGCACCTACTTCAGTGATGAAGAGGAGCTCGACGACTGACTTATACCTTCTTCTCTGTTAAGGAGAGACACATCGATCTAAATTTATCATTTTACCAGTGTGAGTTTGTATTGAAATACATTTTTGGCCATTTTAGTCAAGAGAAAGCTGTATTTATCTGATGCTACTCATTTAGATAAATACACTTCAGATATTGGGTACATACAATAGTGATTTCTGGATTCTGGAGCATGTAAATGTATACTTTTATCTTGTAAATAAAGCTTTGATTTGTGGATTTTATTGTTACATTCTTCTTATAGTGGCTACAAAAATGTAAAATAAAATTTAAAAACTTCCTGTCGTGTTGTAATTCTGACCTCAGCCCTGGCAGTACATAGTCTTTTGTTGGGGTTTGTTTTACTGATTTTTGACTAGCATATACGATATATTGACAGTATGTTTTCATGCAATTATCAAGGTTCAACATAAAAGCCGTGTCAGAATTCTTAGCAATAAAGACAATTCAAAAACAGACAATAACCATGGCAACTATAGTTATGAAACCAAACTAACGTTTTATATTTTTTAAATAGGATAGGATGAATGAGATGCTAGGTGAAACACGATTTTATTTGTAATGTGTACAGTACGTGGGTAATGTAATAACTGAATAATACGTGTTCTTAAATGGTTATAAATACATTTGAGGTGTATGTACATTCTTGCCTATTAGGGGGACTCGTGCAGAATGATTTCCTAGAAAGTTCTCTGCTCAGTTAACTGGAACTGACTTTTTCTTGTTTTCACGCTCAATTTAAAATATGTAGAGAAGCGTTCGTTATAGTCTTGTTAAAGGGGGGAGTTTTTATTTGTTTGGCAGTGTACAATTTTTCTTAGAAATTTAGGACCGATGAAATCACATAAGAGTGAGTGAGCGGACCTGAAATATAAGCAGTAAGCACGACTCGTTTAAGACTTGAGAAAATAACACGTTTTTAATTTGTGTGTATAATGGTCTCATACCAGTTTATTTTAAATTATTTTCTTTTTCTTGTATTATATACATGCTTAACTAAGTGTTATACCACGTTAATATTTACGCGATGATTGTCTTGTTTATTAATTATAATGGACTGGCGATAAAAAAAACACCAGCACGGGATTGGTGGGTCACGGTCATGTGACCGCCGCTGCCTCGCAGTCTATTCTACTGCAGCTGGGAGCCGCGCGAGAGAACGGAGCGCGTACCGCGGCTGAGCGCGACCGGCGGCCGTGCCTTCGACGCTTCGCGTAAAGTTCACCACAGCATGGGCGACAAGAGAAGTCCGACGAGGTAACAAAATAAATCGGAGAAAAAGTTCCCCAGCAGCGGCTTCCGCGATTTTAGGGCTTGAGAGAATGATTTCCTGCGCATTAGTTTAAGTGTGTGTGTATAGAAAGACGCAACAGAGTGGCCACCATGGCGGACTGTGTTTCACCGACCTGAAGTATCGTAGCGTTCAAAAACGCTTCTTTTGGGCAAGGATCGGGCTGGTTTTGTACACGGATGAGACGAGATGAGTGTGTCGGAGAGTCCTACAGTTCGAGATGTGATGTTCTGTGTGTTTGTTTTGCTTTTCAAAGGCCGAAACGGCAAGCGAAGCCCTCCTCCGACGACGGCTTCTGGGACTGCAGCGTGTGTACGTTCAAGAACAGCGCCGAGGCGTTCAAATGCTTAATGTGCGATGTCAGGAAGGGCACGTCAACGCGGTGAGTACATCGCACCGTGTTTTGCATTGGACAGCGATATGTAGGAAAACGTGGTGAGTTGACTACCTAGAAAGCATTTTGGACATCATAGATCATCACAATGTTCTCAAGATACACGTGCGTTTTAATACGTGTAGTTATTTTCCTCGCCTATTGCGTCGGTACTTTATTACATAATATTAAGTTAGATAACAAATTAATCTGGCGTGACCGAAAGTCCAGTTTGGTCATGTTAAGTTAGATCATTTTAGGGCATTGTGGCGTGCTTTTAAAGTGCATTGATGGCACAGCCCATAAACAATAACTCTACTGTACTCCGACAGTGGAAATGGTGCATACAAATCAACGTGGTGCCAGTCGATCTCAGTAAACGATTCCACTGTTTGCAATGGGGCTAGAAAACAGCACTGATTAGATTTTCGGTCAATGTTTAATGGTTTAAATGAGCCATCGCACGTAGATTCATTATTGTTCGGTTAAGTGTACAGTAATACTTTCAGTGTAATCTCCAGACTGTCAAACCAACGTATTATAATGTTGATAACAATCAAAAAGTAATTGTGGTTTAGAATTCGCATCGGATAATGTCTTTTTTTCCATTTTAATGCATTAGCTGTCGTTAAGATGAGACACGACTCATTGTCATTCTGAAACATGAACAAAAAAACAGTAGATCATTGTTATGGAGATGATAACAGATCTCTGCTCTCGAGAGCACCAGATAACGATAGTTCCTCATGGCCGAATGTTTATAAAGGCTTTATTATAACAGAGCGAATCGAAAGTCTCTTTCGAATCGAAAGTCTCAGATCCCATTTCTGCTGCAAAATTAAGGTATCATAACAGAGCATGTTCATTTTCATTGCAAAACTGTGTGTGGGAAGCCGGAGGACTGTGAGGTTTTATGTGGGGGTGGGGAGCTGTCACTCGTCCAGGTCAGCGCCAGCAGCTGGCGTCCAGACAGCCTGAACTCATTTGCATTCAATGGCTTAATCGGGAATGCTGTCATCAAAGGAAGTATCATCACTTTGGGATGCGCCACCGCACGCGCGCTGACCCTCGTATGCATAAATAAACCCGCAAGTGTACATCTGCCCTGTCATAATCTTCCCTGGGACGGTCGCGAATGATGGACTGTGGGGTAGTTACAAGTCATTCATTTACTAAAAACAAACACACACGCGCACACACATCATCAAAGCTGAATGCCTTTTTTGTTCACCTTTTTCTACTAGCCGGCTATACTTCTGCTTTATTTTATGTTTACAGTCCATTCTATATATATAAACATAACAAACGTTTCTTTAATGTTGTCGCAAATTGCTGCTTTCGTTTGCTATTCTGCTGATCCGCAAAGGTCTGTTTTTGGTCCGTTGTCGTTTAGAATGCGGTTGTGTCCGGCAGATAGCGGATGAATGTTTTATAAGGGCCTCACTGATGTCTGGTGGTGAAAGATACAAGATTAATTTAGTGCATTTGTTGGCCATTCCATCAAGTATGTCATTTGGGTTAAAAGACATCCGTGGGGAGTATCATTGCTTCAGAATCCAGCATCAGAATTTTTTCCTATCAAGCCCAGCCTGAAATAACCGCAATACAAGCTCCCAAGTGAATGGGCTGTTTTGTGTTGCTTCACGATTGGCTAGATTTGCTTGTGTCTGACGGAGGAGTGATTTGTTTACCTGCGTGTTAGCTGACAGACTGACAGCCCATTTCCTCACTGACCCCAAATCAGCCAGCAGACCTCAGATTATTCCACAGTACTGATACACCTCACGGCAAAAGCGGTCGCTCTGCAGGAGAGAGAGTATTATACCGTTCAATTACCACAAACATTAAGAGAATGTTCCTTTTAAACCAGGTCGGTTTTACTCAAGACCCCTGAAGATGACAGATCGGGCAAGCCTGGAAGGCTGCATTGTGTTTGTCTTTACTGGGCAAGTATGAGAGTCTATTTGACTTGACATTAATGTGTTTGTGTTGTCATAACAAATTTAAGGCAGTCAGTTACCATTTGTTGACTTAACCTGCAGCCATTAGGGGTGTTGGTGAGGGAATCGAACCTAATCATTCTTCATGGTTGTCAGTGTCGGTGATGACAGAGAATGCATGGGTCTCAAGACCTACTTTTAAAAGATGGACCGTCTTTAACTTTAAACAGTCCATCTTAAAAAAAAACAATACATGCAGAGGGCAAAGATGTGCATCTAAATTTTTGTAGCCATAACAGCAGCTTTAAATGGAATTAATGGAGTTAATTACTGTACAAACTGTCAAAAGCGCAGCACGCTGCCAGATACGCTGCCAGCACACCAATTAAAGCACCACCAATTAAAATATCAAATGTGCAGGAACATCAAAATAATGTAGTCGACCGTCATGACCCGACCCAACACTGCCCTGTTTGAAGGCACCAAGCGGCGTGTGAAATTCTCTCTAATTGCTTGTGTGCAAAACCCAGAGTGCAGCACTGCGAGCTCTCATCTCTTCACCCAAAAAGGCGAAATGAATGCAGTCGGAAAACCTTCCCAGCATGCATCTGCCAAATAAACCCAATGCCACATAAACAGCCACGTTACGGGGGATTTACGAGAACCTGGAATTATTTATTAGACGCGTTACTGTGTGCCGTTCGCAAAGCATGCAACGACGCATGTCCTGCACGTACGATCTGAAAAGGGTTGACCTCGTTTCGATTCAGACAGTTCTGGGCACTCAAATATGGGAGAAGGAAGCTGGAAACCAAAGCCAGAGGGAGTCGTTGCAAAAACTGCAGTGTTGCATTTTAAAGAAGCTGAAGAAAAAGCCAACACTTGGAGGGACCGTCAGAAGGGGCCATCTGTCAAACAGGAGGCTTGGCAGTGGAGAGATAGAAGCAGCAGTATGGAGACTGCATGTTCACACAGTGTAGCGCATTAATCATGGTCTCCCTCTCATCATTTAAGCCCATGAGTACACAAACCTTTCCAGTGCAGTCATTACACTATAATACAAACATGAAGATATGGACACATCTGAGAGACTTTTGGCTCGGGTGGGAGAACGCAGCCCTTGTGTCCATCTTTTAATAGGAGTAACGTGGGAAAGATTATTCTGTTTTTGTATTAGGGATCGACTTAATCAGCACTGACTTAAAAAATATGTTTCGGTTTACTGTATAGCATGACCTCAAGTATTTTTTTGCTAATATAAAACGGCGGTACACACTTAAAATGCTTCATTAAAAGAAGCTGCAAGATATAGATATAGTAAACTAAGGTTCAATAGTAAGGTCATGATGAAAGGTCATCGGTAGCCTTTAAATCGTGGTGGTTAAATATTTAGGTACGGTAACCTCAAGACTACAATTAGCTTTTATGCTAAGCAATGTCCTACATTTCTGTGTTAGCCATCTTATCATCTACAGTCTCTTTCTTGTCAAATAAAATCATTTAATATCAATATTTAATTTGTTTAGTAATCTGGTAAATAACCGTATAATAAACAGAATAATGTAGAGTAACACTGTACGTTTATTTTTATTGTAAAATAAACTCAATATTGCCCGGCGCCTATACATAATCTCTTACGTATTAGCAAAAGGTTATAAGCAATGGCCAGGATTATACAGGGTTTAGCTGAAACATGTGAGAAAAAGTGAGTAATATCATGAGAATTCGCTCTCCTCATAATTGAGAAATAAGCAGGATCAACATTCATGTTACTCATTCTGCCAGACAGGAAATGTATCACAAGGTCACTGATTGATTTCCTGTGAACGGTGAGTCTAGCAGAGGCGAGTGGAGGGCGTTAAGCGTCGACAGCCGGCTGCCAGGTCCTGACACGCAGTGAACCAGCATCCTCATAATGACTGTTTTCACTATCCTTGGACTCAGAATCAATGCTAATGACCGGTTCCTGGCTGCTCTGCTTTAAGACTCACAATGTCCTAATTTCACAATGTGTAACTTCATTAGCTATTCCCAAAGCTCCGGGGGCTTATGGGTAAAAAGAAAAACACGGCACCAGCGCTAGATCCCACAATGCTGTTTTGTAAATCAGTGTGCGTGTTTGTTGGCACACCGGGCTGCCTGACTGTTAGAAAAACAGTTTTGGTTTGGATGTCTCTGTTGAGCTTCAGTCTATGCTGCTGTTGCTAGACCGAATAGTTGCTTTTGATTAATCTCGACTTTAAAGCAACAGTCACAAACATTGTTTTTTGGAGTGCTGTGCAACTGTTGGGGAGTTGCCCTGGTACACTGATCCGAAATTTGCAGCTCATAGTCACAGATACAATCTAATTGCTGTGCTGTCAAGACGGTAATTGGGGGCGCACCAACTGATGCGTTTCGAATGTAAATACTGCAGCCTAACAGACATTGGTTGGTAGAACAGATTGGGAGCTGTTGCCGATTGGTCCGTTATATCCATAGCTTTCTGAACAATCTTTCACACTGGAGTTTATCCAATGTTAGTGTTTCTATAGCGTAGAACTTATAGATAGACTGTATAGATCAAGTCTTTTGACTTGAGTCATTAAGCTACAACATGGGACACCCTAGCAACCTCATAGCAACATGTTAGAAACCGCTCAAATACCTTAACCACCACATAGAAACATCCAAGCTTCGTGACTGAGCATCGTGACTGTCAATGAACAAACCCTGAGCAATACAGAGGTGATGTTCCCTTTAGAGGAAACACAAAAAATCAGTTTGCATTTGGAAACACAAAGCCAGCAGTTCTGCATCATTTCTTTTTGAATTCCCAGTGTTTGTCTTTCTGGTGTTGGGAAAACTGTGAATCTGCTGCTGTTTCTCAAGTGTTGAGAAAACACATTCTTCCCCCATTACTCGACACAGTCATGATTTCTCAGCCGGCTTCCACGCGCGCCTGTTTTAACTTGCTCATTCCCACACAGTTCGTCACAACTCAATTCGAAATATCCCAGTTTCTCGCCTCTCATTCTTGCCTATTTTTTAATCCTCTTTTCAACAGGAAACCTCGTCCCGTTTCCCAGCTGGTAGCCCAGCAAGTCACACAGCAGTTTGCTTCACCCACACAACCCAAGAAAGAGAAAAAAGAGAGGACGGACAGAGACAAAAACGAAAAAGAACCGATGCTGAAAAAGAACAGCCACAAGAAAATGAGGTGAATACACCCCAAAGTTCATAAATGATGAATCAGTGTGTTCATGAATCTGCTGCTGTGTTACTGATCTCCAGACAGATATAGCCGCTGTGGGTTTTGCATGCTACATGGCAGATATATTACTCTGTGGAAACTGATATCTTACAGATTTCTATCTTCTGTGTTTGCTCTAATTCTTGAATCTATTAGTTCTTGGAGCTATTAGTTATGAGAGACAATGTGTGGTGAAGTTCATAGTTTGTAATTGAATATTTGAAGTAAAAAGCAGCCATTGAAATAGAGATTTTGATCTATCACATTTTAAAATGAGGCATCAGATTTCATAAAATTGAAATGCTACACTGCGAAAAATGTACTTGTAAAGAAAATTACGTTTAACAAAAATTTGGGGTTTTTTTTACATTAAAAAAACAATAGATTTTTTTTGCAGTGCATAAATCGTGTTTTTTCTGGTTAGTGACGAACAGATCTGTATGAGCAAACTTTCCAGATCTTAGTCACAAAGACCATTTCTCATGTCTTGAATTTCAGATGTTCCAGATTACTCAGTCTAACCACAGAACACTGGCTTAATATTGCATTAGCAGCTCTGATCTCCTCTTCTTTACTCTGTATCCTGCAGGCCCAGGTTAAAAAACGTGGACCGGAGCAGCGCTCAGCATCTGGAAGTGACAGTGGGGGATCTAACGGTTATCATAACAGACTTTAAGGAGAAAGCGAAGCCCCCCTCCAGCTCTTCTTCCAGCGCGACATCTGGAGACCACCACAGCCAGAGCGGATCCAACTCGGATAACACAGAAAAGGGGATCTCCAGATCTTCATCCCCGCGAGGGGAGGGTTCCTTGATCAACGGGGAGTCTCACTAAGAAACCTCGGATTATGAACGCTACTTCCAGTGTCCTGCACTCAATATAATCAAGATTTTACCCAAACAGACACAGGAACCAAGAATCAGACTTAACGCAGCAATATAAGCCTTTTCGCACCACTACCGCTGTTATAGGACCCGAGCATATGATTTCCCAAGATACAGTTAACCTGGTATGTTACAGTGCCCAGTAGCTCCAAATTGTAGACTTTGGAATAAACTTTGACGATACAGAACAAATAAAAGAATAAGAAATTTTGACATTTCTGAATTTCATATCTGTAAAGCACCAACATAACATGTTTGTATTCTGAATCGGATTAGCGTTCGATTTGAACATGAAAACACTGCCGTCTTTTTACTGTTGTGCTGTAATTTAAAATTTTAATTTTAAAAGTCCAATCTGTAAATGTTGCGACAGCACCCGTTACATCCCAGGAATTAGCCCTGAAGCTAAAACTGATTTGCGGTTAAAAATGGAATCTTGGAAATACTGGAATATTGTTTTTGCGATTGCATTTGCTTCTGCATTACTGGCATTTCAATCGCAGCAGTTGCATATCGTTACTTTAATATACATTAAATGCATTATAAGGTGAGCGTTAAGCCCTCTGTTATTGACTGTGACAGAAACAGGACTTCCCATAATGGTTTTTTGCACCTGCTGGTACATGCTATGGTTTTTAAAGACCTTGCAGAAATGCAGAAATTCATTGTTTATTTTGTTTTTATTCATTTCATTTTTTGACACTTTGGTAGATTATTTTTGCAGCTAGTTCTACCAGCTTTGTGTTGCGCAAAAAAATCATAATTACGACTTAAAATGAACAAAAATGTATTTGTAAGATGTTGATTCATCGTGTCTTTAACGACGTACAGTGGTGTATGTAAATAAATTGCGGAAGAGGAAATATCTCTTAATAAAGTGCAAGATTTAGACTCCTGTCGTCAACAAAGAGTTATTTCAGGTGAAGGAAAGTTCTTACTGGAGCGATTATCAGATTGAATTTGTTTGTTTGTGAATCTTGACCGTTTCAGTTCTCTGTAACCTGCATGGGGGTGATATTCACTGTGGGTTTTAACCACATTGTGGGACTGTTTTTATATTTGGTATTTGAGTTCAGTCAAACACAATGAAATGCTTTTGTTTCTTTACCACTAACAGCAGTGTGTCTTATATAATGACGGTCTGTTTTTAACCAGCCATTGTTTTATACACCGGGAAACAATTAATTCCTAATTCATCCCTAATTGAAAAAATACAGAAGGCCTGTTTCTCTGGTAGAACACAAAGGACGGTACATCTGAGGCCATCAAGCACTTTCCAGATAGTTGAATAACAACATCTTGGAAATTTGAATACCTCGTACAATGTTTATTCAGTAAAATGTAGATACTAGTTCAAAGCGAATATTTAGGTTTATATCTGATCCAACAAAATTAAACTACAAAAATGTGCAGTTTGTTACCAGTAATACTAGAAAATAAACGACTTAAATATTAACCGTCAATATAAATGTATTGTTAAATTCAAAAGAGTTTTAACTTTATTTAATTGAAACCGTAGCTAAAGACTTTATGGTCTTTGTGAGCTTGTTTGTTTACACACAGCCAAAATGTTGATCATCCACACACACATTTTTATGTATGGATATTTTTATTCTTCAAAATTCACAAATTTAAAGATATCAGTACTTATATTTAGCCACAATGCAGCAAGAGCCGATTTAGTCTTTGATCTAGATTTTTGTTCACACTCATGGGGTCAAAAACAGGAAGTGTCCAGCACTCGTGAAATGAAAGGGAAACAGGATGCATGCGAGGTCAGTGTGTGTGTGTGTGTGTGTGTGTGTGTGTGTGTGTGTGTGTGTTGTTCCACACGGACTTGAGAAACTACAGTGAAAGGCGTTCACACATACCCGTCATGATTCAATAGATGTGTCGAGGGAGAATGCAGATGTATTAGTTGAGCTGAGATGCAGAGAAGTGGCGTGACGTCACTTGGAACCACGTCTCTCTCACCCACGCCTGTGTGTCAGGTGATTGTGTACAAGTGCGTAACTGTAAACACAGGAGAAAACAACGTGATGTTGGTTCATAACAGATGGTGCATTGTTAAACACAAAACAAAAACAAATAGGGTCCAAATGTAATCAAATTGAAACACTAACTTAGTGACCTTGATGCTGCTGTATTTGATCCCCAAACGCAGGACCCCGAAACGGCCCCTCAGTGTTACAACTTTGGGCAACGTACAGTGAAAAATACTGTGTAAGTATATTAAACACGGTTCAGTGTGACATGACCACAGTTGGAATGAGCTACTGTAAGAAATGATTCTTCAACGCCACGTGGCGGCTGAGATGTGATACTGCGATCTTACGTAGCTGCGATCATAGCTGAATAAGAGCAGACATGAATTCTTAAGCACTGGCAGTTTTTTTACTGTTAAGACGGCTACTGAATGTATTGCAAAACATAAACTGTAAAATATTTTAATATATTTTAATATTTTATTCGTTGTGTATAAAGATTAGCTTTGATATTCTGTTGAAGAAAAGTCATTGAAGTAGGTGTGAAGTGACGACAGATTGCTCTGTTTCTTTAAATAAGTGCATCGTGAATCAGATTGACTGAATAACAAAAAATGAATAACATTGTTAATTTACAAATATGACAATTTAAGACGTTAACTTTAAAATAAAGACAAACACAAAAACAATCCCATACAACAACCAACCATACCACAAAACCGCTACGATATTTGTCATACACCTCCAAACAAAACCGAACTAAAACTGAACAACAGAAAGTTTAAAAAAAAGAAACAAAACAACAACATTGTTGCATCCACTAGGGTGCAGCATTGTTCCAGCTTTGTATTTAAGAGGTAACAGTGGCTTTGTGGCCAATATATTTAATACAAAAACATGCAAGAGGCAGTGGACGCATAGACCTGTGAACATTACGTGTTATAAAAGCCACGACCACTTAGGTTCACCTTTTACAGTTGATATTAATTTCTAATGCAGAAGTACATGCAGGTCTATGTATATTTTATGATTTTGCCATAAATTTTGCTTGAAACTCGTTTGCTTGACAAATTACAAACCTCAACGATGAGGTTAATGTCACATGATCAACACGGCAGCTAAACAGCCTCCATGTGTATTTTGATGTCTATGAAAAATATTTATAAGTATGTTTTTCATTCGTAGGCCTCACCTGTTATATGCATATGTGTGTAATTATATTCAGTCCGCTATCAGTGGCTTCAGTTAGGCAGGAAATGACTGCGCTGAAACCCAAAAAATATCATTGGGCCTATTGTACGCTTCCCCATCTGTATGATCTCTATTAAACATTGGCTCTTTGAATCAGCCCACGTTCACAATGGATATCCTGTCTCTGCTTTCATTCCCAATGTTTCTCCCTTGGATAATATTTACCCCAAGTGGCAACAAATGGATGTTTTTTTTGTCAACAGAAAAGCAGCCCACGGTTTGGAGAAAAACTCTCTCTCCTATTTCCTTTTCAATTAGGTAATTACAGTCATGTGAATGGAGACTCGTCAGCGAGCCCCAGTGCATTGTGGGAGCACCTGTCCCCCACAGACAGCAATTACCTGGCTCGTGAATTATCCCATTGTGTGAGCGCTCGGAGGGGTCGGAGTCTGCAGGAAGTGTAAACTCAGCTAACGTGGCGACTAATCAATAGCCAAACACAGTCTGTGAAACAAGTACAGAGACAGAAAAACAATTCTCCTCTCAGTTGCTTATTTATGCGTTTGTATTGCATTTCTATACCGGTCTAATAAAAATTAATACGTGACATTGTTGCTTGTTATAGAACGTAACAAAGATACTTTTTCATGAATCATTTTTACACTTTAAAGGTGACACAGATGTCAGATCTGTAGCGACACATAACAAACACAGTGTAAATACAATTATTTGAAACATTAAAATTGTGTTCAATCTTACCTCACAACTCTGCTGCTGTTAGAAAACAAACATTACATCCCAAAATACAAAGAGACCAAGAAATGAGTAAACATACAACAGATAAATTACACATGCAGCTAAATTAGACTCAATGAGACGCAGGTGGAAATCATTAAAATGGGGAACAGGAAACAGCCAACAATGAATATGACAATGCAACTAAAAATAAGCCACAAGATTAAACATACTGCTTAAAATACCCATACACCATAAGGGACACATTAAAGATTGTGTTCCTGCAATACACCTTCACATGTTTATAACCTCTCCCTCAGATAAATGTATGTGCTTATGGTGACCTGAATAGATATTTCTCATCTCATGGTGAATCTGGAGCAGCAGAAGTTTTCAGTTTACACTCAAGTCAGTTTCACTGTGCTGTATTGATTCAGCGTGAATTCACTTCCGTGATAGTAAAGCAACGAACTACATGCTGATGTGTGTGTGTGTGGCGCAGCGAGTGAAATCGACCTTCAACCTTGTGATTGTCTATGACATTTTCGGTTAACGCTATTAAATATGTAAACATGGAAAGTAAATGGGTAGTCTAACAGGTTCCTCTGAGGTTCTTCTGGTGCAGTTGGGAAAATTGTGGGTTTATATGTGTAAATTGCTATGTATAGATTTTAGCATTTACATCTATTCAACATCACACAAAGAACCAAGACTGTTTCATGACATAAGGTTTTGTTTTGATTGTGATTCACATGTGGAAATCATTTTTTACTTTATAGAAGGTCTTGTTTATAAATATGATGATTAAAACAGTATAATGAGGACTTTGTCTGACACTGGAATTTGTCCTTAGGTTCTCATCAGGTGTGAAATGACATGATCCCGGTTGGACGTGGTTTGTCTGTTTACACTGAAAGCGAATTTGCAGAATTCAAACAGAAAAACAGAGTATTTTTGTCTTATGTTTTATTATATGTTTAATACAGTTACATGTAATATGTGCACTGTAATGTGGAGAGTAATTTTAGACCGATCAGATTTCACTTTGGGCGGGGCTATAGAAATCAAGCGAACAATGGTGCCGCTTGTGGTGGCTCATTAGGACAAAAATTCATCAATTAATACATTTTGGTTGTTTTGTCACTGCAGATAAATATCAGTTTTGAACGTGCCTCAGAGAACGACAACAAACTTTTGAAAGATACTTTTGAGGAGAGTTTTCAAGGATACTAAAAGTCAATATGAGTGGGCTGTGACTGGTAGCTGAGCAGAGCAAAATACCCAGAACATCAACTTCAGTGAGCCCGACACACTTTGATCTGAGTTCAAGCTGAGCAACTGTAGGCCTGTCAGGTTATATAACGTTCTCTCACTGACTGAGTGAGCTTATATTATCAGTAGAAGAGAGGAAGAGAAAATAAAAGAGAGAATTTGTAAACTGGTCTGGTTTTTAAGAGCATAAAACCCTAAGTGCTATTGAACCTAGTGATTTCAGCTGTGGCGCGGATATTCAAAAATTGCTCCTCTCGCCAAACTGTAGCGTGTTTCTGTGATTCATGCTATCATTTAAATGAAAAACATTCTGTGTAAATGTATGTCTGCTCACACAGTAACCTAGTCCATCATGTAGAGCGACGATAATTAAACTGCCACTTTGTGTTTCAAAAACGCAGCAGTCGCCACATCTTCTAACGCGAGGGAATATTTGTCACCTGTGGTTGACTTTTGAATGTCTTCAGTAGCTTATCTGAACTTTTGATTTGTGCAACGACTCGTGTCAATAAACCATCTCCCCGCGCTCTTCCACAGCATTGACATTGTTTTCAAATTGCTTAATGTTTACGTGTACGCGGGTGTAAGACAATTCTTCGTACCTCCAGGGAAATCAAACGCTTAATTACAATATGAGAACAGTTACACCTCCCTTTCGTTTCTGCTGATAAACGCATCTTAATTTGGCACCGGGCCCTTAGGAGCCGTAGCTTCATCAAGTTTTTGACAAGACAGATTAAAAACAGATAAGAATGCAACGCAAATTGTAAAAAAATGTTGACCGCGTGCGTGAAGATAATAAATTCGGTGTCATTCAAAATGGTTCACGGAGGCGTACTGCTAGCTTAGCGTAGCGTTTAGATCTTTCGTTTCTCAATGCGGCTGACTCAAACACACAAAAACAATTACATGCCACTTGAGGGATTTTCTGTGTTCGTTTGTGCTCTGATACGAACCCTAAAAGACTAACGCAGGTTTTGTTTTGCATTGTTGAGACATGCCATGACGCCTTTGTACTTCCCCCTTAACTAAAGCTACACAACCTCGTCCTCTCCCTCATTAAATTATAAATGAATAGACAACAATTGAGCCATATTAGATAGGCCTCATTTTTCCCTCACAAAGTGACAAAAATCACAATGGTTGTCTTCTACGCCACCTATTAAGCTTGGACCGGTACCATTGTTTCGGCTTTGGCCTGATAAGGCGCAGATAATGCGTATCACATTATCACATTTGCAGAAAAAAGGGCAAAATAAAAGACCCAAGACAGCCACTGAATTAGCGATTTGATGAATCGTCATTTTGGACAGAAGAGATTTGCATACTGATTGGACTGATTATTTGTAATTGCAGTTGGAAGTGAATTGAGGCCTGGATCGCGCTAGTTTGCGCTCCAGCTAACTGAAATCATGAGCTGCCTCTGTAGACGCTGAATTAATCTTATCTGCTTGTCTCTCAGTTAATAATGTTCCAAATCAGAGGCTTTGCTTCTGAATTTTAACCGCAAAACACCCAAGAAGGCAGCAGATGTGTTTATCATCTGAGTACACACTTCAGGGCCGTAGGGTGGACAATTATGTGACGAGAGAAATGTATGTGAATTTCCTTTAGATTTGCTGTGAGGAACCCAGCTAACAGGGAACATTCTCAGGCTGTTCTCAAAACGTTCTCTAAAAGTTCTGTCAAAACTTGTCCAAAAATGTTCCTGCAGTAATGTTGGAAGAACGATTTTAAACATTATATTTCATATATATCAAATCTGTATTCTTATGTAGTTAGTTTTAAAAAGTTAGTTAGTTTTCCGTAATTCAAAAATTTTGAATAACATTAATACGACATCAAGAAGCGAGTGCAGGCAGGTTGGAATAGGTGGAGAAATGTGTCAGGGGTGATGTGTGACAGGAGATTATCAGATAGAATTAAGGGGAAGGTGTACAAGACAGTGGTGAGACCAGCTATGATGTGTGGTTTAGAGGCTGTGGCCCTGAGGAAGAGACAGGTGGCAGAGCTGGAAGTAGCAGAACTGAAGATGTTGAGGTTTTCTTTGGGAGTGACCAGGTTGGACAAGATTAGGGGCGAGTTCGTCAGGGGGGCGGCTCATGTTAGATGTTTTGGGGGAAAAGTCAGGGAAGCCAGATTAAGATGGTTTGGACATGTACAGAGAAGGGGTAGTGAATATATTGGTAGGAGGATGTTAGAAATGAAGCTACCAGGCAGAAGGCAAAGAGGAAGACCTAAGAGGAGGTATACGAATGTGATAAACGAGGACATGAAGTTAGTGGGTGTGAGTGAGGAGGATGTAGATAATAGGGTTAGGTGGAGACAGATGATTCGCTGTGGCGACCCCTAAAAGGGAACAGCCGAAAGGAGAAGAAGAGAAGATTAATACGACATCTAAAAACTGGACGTTTTCAACGTACTTAATGGAAATGTTACGATAATGTTTTAACAACCTAAAATTGTTAGCTTGGGCATACTTTCATTTAAAACCATCTGCTAGCATTTCCACCAGCTAATTAATTTGTCCTTCAAGGATGTGAATTTCAAAGCCTCACATCATCTTATCTGCCACTGGGAATCTGTCCAATAACATTATCACATATATATACATACATACATACATACATATATATATATATATATAT
>JAZGTJ010012545.1:0-15781 GCA_036877575.1 Botia almorhae
ATCTGCTCTTCTGATTGGCAGTGGTCAGATAATAATGTGCCAGATTCAGAACGTAATGCATAAAAAATCTTTTCTGTTTGTTCTGTTTTTCTAGGTTAACAAAGAATTTAGTCCATTGACGTCCATTTGATTAATGTTCTAAAAACTGGTTTTACTTTCACTTTAGCACATTTCCTACAAAATATAAGTACTTTTAATATTTTTATCACTCAACAAAGATGTATTAAATTATTTCTCTTTATTTCCTTTTTTTCCAGGAAAACCATGGATTAAATGTCACATAGTATGTCAGACAAAGCACTTCATTTGTCTGGTTGTTGCAAACACAATAGTTTCTACTCAAACTATCTAGTCATAACCCTTAACTGATTATATAACATGCACTTGTTTCTCCTACCGGTTTCTCTTTGTCTGTGTGTCTGTCTGTGTGTCTGTCTGTGTGTCTGTCTGTCTGTCTGTGTGTTTGTCTGTTTGTCTGTCTTTGTGTTCTGTGTACATTTATCATACATGTAAAGCTGCTTTGTAACAATGACCTTTTGTGAAAAGCGCTATACAAATAAAGTTCAATTGAATTGAACAACAGTCAAAATCATTGACACAATATTTAAACATTATCAATCATTACCAATCATGTTCACAAATGGTCTGAATGAAGCAATGTTCTTCAGGGAGATTCTCTTCCAGCTCGTATCGGGGAGATATGTTTACCGTAACGAGAGAGGACCTGAGACAACAGTTCATCACTTATAATGGGGGAACATTAGACAGCGTTACTTTTTGTAGATGGCACTGATAACTGGAAAACAGGTGTAAAAAGAGCATCAATTATGATTCTGTGCTTAACCAAATTTCTTTTAAATTGTTTTTTCCACAATGTTTAGAAAACCAACAGTGGCACTGTTCATTCTTGAAGCTGACAGAATGCACTTATAGCCCACAACTTCATCTACAGCTAATCAACGGTCCTCCACACTCACTGCAGACTCTATCTTCACCACATGGCACAGCGTGAGAACCCATCCACAGAAAACATAAAGCACACAGCTCGGAGCGACACACACAGTTTCACACAGAGAGAGAGCAAAAAAGTAAAGAAAAAAGCCAAGATTAAGTGCTTACTTATAGCACAGCAGCCAAAAACATGCTCTGACACTTGACAATGCTCTGCCCACGTGCTCCCAGCATGCACTATGACAGAGAGAGAAAGAGAGAGAGAGATGTCTATCACTGTCGTGTTGAGCTCCTCTGTAGACTTACTGGTATATCGTATCGTATACCAACACTTACTGACATATTGTAAAGTTACGAGTAAAGTAATTATATTACAGTATATTTAAAAACTGAAAATCATATAACCAACAAACATTTCAATTTTTTTTTCAAATACACACTAAACACAGCCTTTTCATAGAGGAACTAACAGATATTTAACAAATAAATATAAAGAGTAACTCAAATCGTTCCTAAATTTAACAGTCATCATATGAAAAACTATGATAAAAATCGTTTAATTCCACAACGTCGCACAAATAAACCTGTGGATTCTGCTTAATAACCATCACATTGATCACAACAGGTAAAGTCTGACAGTAGCTAACTTCACTCAGTTTGTAAAGCACTGATGCTTTAAATAAGTGAGATTAAGAGACCATGATAAAAAGAAAACAGGGTCCGTCAAGCTGATGGATAATTATTCTGTCGCTCAACCTCTCTGAGAAATGTCTATTGTTATCCATCATATTTGTTTTAATTTTTTCTGCCCCCTAATAATTACTGAAGCAGGTTAGTTACTTAGGCATTAAAAAGTACTGTATTCTTACCATCACTCAGCTGACAGTGTGTGCTCTCTCTGACACACACACACCCTACAGCACACAGCCATCTGTAATGGCCACATCCGGACAATAGACACTTTGAAATAACAGGTGCCTAATGGTAATTCTTGTAACATAAATGTGCTTTAGAAGACTGACCCTGTTGGAATAGTGCTGATAATGTTATTTTCCTCATTTAAAACAACAAGAGTTGTCTTCAACAATTGCCTCTCTACAGTTTATTTATTTATTTATAAACCATAGTTCCGTTTTGAGGGAACTCATTGCTGCATCATGGCTTGACCTACGGGGGGGCGCTAAGAGTGCTCAGGTCTGAAAATGTATAAAATCACGCCAATATGTAAGTGAGGGAAAAATGAAGATATTAGTGTTGGAAAGCAGTTAGTAAGAAAAATGAGTTCTAAGAAACGTTAGAAGCGTGTGCCAAAGAAACGCATTCTTGCTTATTTATGAATGAAGATCGCTATGTAATATATGGAATTTTCTGCCAAATTCAAATAAATAAATTCAATGATAATAACCATTTCATTAACCATTTCATTATAGAGAACTGTATGCAAATTATGTGCCAAAATTAAAAATGACATTTTCATTGTAAATTTCATGCTGACAATGCACCGTCCCTGTCAAATTGAAATATCATGCAGCTGATGATTTGACATTTTATTTTCACTATAATCTTGATGCAAGACAATATTAAAATTAAAAGGCAACATGAAAAATGGGGCAGTTGTGGCCTACTGGTTAGTGAGTTGGGCTTGTAATCAGAAGGTTGCTGCTTCGATTCCAGCACTGGGGAGTTGCAACCGAAGTGCCCTTAAAGCAAGGCACCAAACCCCCAATTGCTCCCCAATTGACTTGCAGTGTGTGTTCACTCCTCCCCAGTGATGGGTTAAATGCAGAGGTCACATTTCAGGTATGGGTTACCATATCTGATAAATACGTCACTTTCACTTCACTTTAAAAAAGACATTGCAAATACATATTTTAAAATGCTTTTCACTAATGCTCACACAAAAATCTATTTTTTTATTTTATGTTTTCTTTTATTTCAGTTTTTGAATTTCAGTATTTTCAGTCAACTTGTATGCAAATTCTGTGTTAATGGCTGGGTCAAGTAAAAGTGAATGTGTGTGTGAGGTGAGTGAGGGTGTATGAATGAAACTGTAACATCATGGTCATACAGACACAATAGTGAAATCTGTAAGCAGGAACAAATCACCGCAAGTCAGACTGCGAGTGGGTGGCCTGATGTCAAATTGTCAAACCCTCATCCCACTGAAGTCCCTCAGCCTGAGTTCAGCATCTTTAATCGGTTCATGTCTGCTGTGTAGTGTGCTTCTGTTTTTTGAATGTTTCTTATAAATAAAGACATGATCAACATTACTTCTGTCTTACTGAAGGCAGTATGACAGTTCAAGTCTATCTGCCCACTGTTTACTGTGTCTGTCTGATCCATCTATCATTGAAGAACCCAAAATGACTTCAGTGGACTAATGTGTTCTGTAGTAAAACAATATGTTTGTGAGACAAGAACGACTGAGTGTATTTAGTCATCACATCTGAATGTAATCATATAGTACCTGTATGAATGAGTTTATTACAGCATACCAATTACAAGGACAGTTGGGGTGTAACAAAGGTCAGGTATCCCTACATTGATGACTCGCTGTAGAACAGTACAATTATAATTGACAGCCACAGAGAGAGAGAAGCAAGGAATGAAATTCATAATGAAGGGAAGCATTGTCTATTGAAGTGTTTATATTAGGAGACATCCCTCATCATTAAATGTGTAAATGAATAATAAAAATTAATGTCAAGATGATAAAGGTAATATGTCAGTTTTTAAATATTTTCATGATATTCTTCCAGAACACTTTGGGCATTAGCAATTTGCACATCAAAAGTAAAAATCAACTAAATGTTCTGTGCCATTTCTGGCTACAATGGGAGTCATGGCAACCGGAAGTTGCTTGTCTCCATGGCAACAAAGAGAGGACAGCGCAAGGTGCGATAAGTTTGGCTCTGAAGGGTTAATAAATAATTGTACAGAAGAAGAGAGCCACACTTCAAAAAGAGTTATTTTACCTGTATATTCACCAACACACATGCACAATTCCCTTTTTCTTTCTTCTCCATCCTTTCTCTTCTCCTTTATCCAGCTGTCCTCTGATGGTCTGCGGGGAACACAACCCTCTGTCTGAATAACATCTTCTCCATTGAAATTCAAAGTGATCCTGGAGTGAATGCAGCTCTCTCCTCTCACAGGCTTTTATTGAGTAATATTTTCATCTTTGGCAAGAAATTGTGCAACCTCAAAGTGAGAGGAGAGGCCAGGAAACAGTGTTTAAACCCTCTATCCATATGCATAATAACAAATGCAGATACGCTCCTAAACTTCTAAACAACTTCTTTATTTCCAGCCAGATTTCTGGAGAGACTTCAGTATGTGTAAGGCTACAACCAGAGCCATTTTTCAAAAACTGACGATACTCATGCATAAATTATGATAAATTTTGTCCTTGTGCCAAGTAACGCTCCTACAAAATAATAAAAAGTGGGACAAAAGGAGACCACAGGAGAAGCATCCCAGCATCTTCTGCTCTCCTAATGTACCCCCAACAGATAACACCTAAACACCCCTTAAAAACACAGCCATGTGGCTTAGCTGGTCTTTCTGCCTGACCTGCAAACACGTAAGCCTACCGAAAAACCCTCCTATATCAGCAACCTGACCAGCTTGGTAAATAGACTTAAGATGTTTAGGATGGTATGTTTTAGCAGAAGTAGCAGCTACACTAGACCACATAAACACCAACTTGGCCAGACTGGAAAATCAGCTTAATCAATTTAAATCAATCAAGACCAGCGCAGCACCTGAAGCTGTTTTTCAGCAGGGTACAGATCATGTTGTCTTCCCCTCAAAAAATTGCACTGAGAATAATTTTCTGAACTCTTGTGAAATGAAATTGTTGAACAAAATCAACCCAATTATAACACACCCACAGTGTCACTCTCGCAGCGGGTTCTGTCCACATCCAGTCCAACAGTCTAATCAAGTCCAGCTCTTGTTCTTGGGTTTGCTGGCAGCTTATTAAACTCTCTGCCTGCATGTCACTTTAAACCAGTTACAGACATTAATTAGGTAGGCAGGTTTGGTCACAATGCTCATTAGAAATATCCATGGTGAAATCTGTCGCTGAGCCTTCAAGTAGCTACAGCTTTCCTGTGGCTCATTGGTTAGAGCATGGCGTTAACGCCAAGGTCATGGGTTCAATCCTAGGGATTACACATACTCATACGTAGAAAAATGTATAGTATAATGCAATGTAAGTCACTTTAAAGCGTCTGCCAAATGCGTAAATGTAAATGTAAAGTAGCTGCAGACTGTCACATACCTTCTCACAAGACAAGTTTCTGTGTTTTACGCCAACTAGTCTCGGACTACAAACATCAAAGCGGGCTTTTCAGTGGTGCAGTGTGAACTAGGCAGAAGAATAGAATGGGATACTGTTCTTGCTAACATCAAAAACCTTTGACTTAACCAAGGTGTGTAAACAGAGCTGTGCTTTTACTTCTCTAAATGATCAAACCATTTTTCCTGGCAGATGATAAAAAGGGTAAAAAAGGCACAGACTTACACAGAAGAAACCGAAGCCAGATCAGATGATCAGAACATCAGAAAGCACTCATAAGACACAAAACACCCAAACAATCACACAGCAATGCTCTGACAATCTTACAGTTTACTACTAACATTTTCTTCAGAGAATGTATATATGATTTTGGGGGTGTTTACCTTTGGGGAATATCAGTTGCACCACAAAGAGCTTTAGGTTGAGCTGGTTAAACTTCTAACAGAGGGAACAGGATGACTTGTGCAGAAAATTGTTTTTCTAAGCAGTTCCAGGTGAATGAGATGGTTGGTCTGGGGTTTAGCTCAGCCACATAATGTGGGTCTAATTGCCCACACACACACCACCTGCCAAAGACAGGCAGTCGCTCAGGTTGATTTGCCATGCAAATATAATCTCTTTATTAGGACAAGTGCTGGGAGCCATAGGCCTCAACTCCATCATTTCCCCTTCCACTGATTCTGCTCTGATAGGACACACTGAGTGTGTGTGTGTGTGTGTGTGTGTGAGGTGGTCTCTGGTGTAAGCAGATGGTGCAGCTCAATTAGACTCTCTCGATCACACAGAACACAAACATCAACAGAACAAAAGACAATCAACAAGACGAGCCATTTCCTTTCACTTCTGCCTCCCCCCGCTCTCTCTCTCTCTCTCTTTCTCACTTGAGCAGGTGTAAATGAGAGCATCAGTAAACTCTACAGGTGTAAAACATCAGAATCTTCCAGAAGGTTGTTGACATTAATTAACCATTAAAAAATAATTAACATCACAGATACACAATCTCTCACGCTGTCCATCTTTAAATGTCTCTCTCTCTCTCGCTCTCCCTCTCTGATCTGTTGTATTAATGAATGGCTCTGGGTGGAACCCGATCCCTCCACTGCTGCCCTGTAAGATCAGACTGAAAACAATCTGATTCAACACACACACACACACACACCAGGTGAAACTGATCCTGCATGTGTGTGACACTGGAGATCTCATTACAGATAACTGTTAAATAAAGATAAACTTTAGATACTGACAGACACACACCAGTCAGCCGATCCGTTTACACACACAGACCCCAGTGGGATGCCTACATTTAAAAACATCAAAGGCGTGCAAAAAACACAAAGGTAAGGAGCAACATATCGCAGACTTCAAAGATACCTCAGTTTGGCCAAATCGAAAAAATCATTGTATGTATCAAATGTGGTTATAATTTCCTGAACACATCTTAGTAAATCGAACATAAAATTCTTTAAACACTAAAAGAATCATAAACAAATGGTATCCTAATTAAATGTGCACTACTGTGCAATATAGCAGAATGCAGTACCACATAATTACCATAGAAACATCCAATTTTATTTAATGCTAACACATGGCACATACTTACACATGGCCCTATACAAAACTCATTGTGGGTTGCTAAGGTGTTGCTATGCAAGCTGCCAAGGTATCCTGTGTGGTATTTAGATCATTGATATGCAGTTGCTAGGGCCTTCTTGGTGTATGCTGACTGTCCTTAGTCAAAGAACTGCTACAGTCTATAGAACATTTCTGATAAATCACTTATGATTACATTGTCTATGTAGACAGCAGACAGTCAGAAAGTTCACTAGATTTTTGAAGACCCTCCTTTTCCACCATCCATAGTATATGGTATTAAACAATATCAGTAACAATGACCCTTAAAAAGAACATTTTTTAACTGAACAAAAGCGCTTGAAACTAGTTTAACGAAAGTATGAAGTCTCCCCTTTGAAAAAAATTAATTGAAAACTATTTAAAAATAAAGCTCCCGCTCCACCTCCTCCGCGCCACCAGAGGGAACCATATCCTGAGTTTTAGTTCTAATTCGGACTACATTTCCCATGGTCCCCATATCTAGGGCTGACTACTTCCTGTTTGGTGCACCTGCACACAATCAGCAGTCTATTTAAACCCTGAACTTCTGTTACTCTGTGCGATGTCTTGTTTTGCCCCGGCTAACATTACAGAGCGTTTTCTTGTTATTGCCTACCTGGTTACTTTTGGATTGTTTATGGTTTTAATTGTTTGCTGCCTGCCTTTTGACTCTGATCTGGATTACCATTTTGATTGTTTGTTGCCTGCCCTGACCATTGCCTGTTTAAGATTTTTTGCCTTATCTCCATTGCTCTGTTTGTCGGTATTAAACTATTGCCTGTTTGACTATTCTCTAATAAAATACGGTGAAGATGGATCCACACGACTCTGAGTTTCCGTTACAGAAGATATCGCCGCAAAGCGATCCAGCAGCAATCCGACAGCTCGCTACCGAGCTGTCCACTCAGGCATCACAGATCACCCTCCATCAACACCAACTTACCCGTCTCACTACGTTAACTGAGGAGCTCAAAAACACCACCTGTCACAACGGCGCCATCTCCCCTGATGCCCAATCAGCTGAGCTACTCCGTTTCTTCTCCAATCAGCCCGAGACTTGCCTACCCGTAGAAGTTTATTGGTAACCTGTCCCGATGCAAAGGTTGTGTGCTTCAGTGTTCCGTTTGTAAATCAACAGTCCGCGCTGTATCCAACAGAGAGCAGTAGCATAGAGCATTCATTTGTTCTCTGCTAAACGGTAAAGCACTCGATTGGGTCACCGCCATCTGGAGGATGGATGGTTTTCTGTTTCCATTTAGGGAAGCTTTTGATCATCCTTCTGAAGGAGTCCAGGTGAACAGCTGCTCTCGATCACTCAGGAAAATCTCACTGCAGCTAATTATGCTCTGACTTTCCGCACACTGGCTGCGCAGACAGAATGTATTGAGGACACTTCAAAGCTGCTGTTTTGTCGTGGACTGAGTCAAGAACTTCAATCTGAGCTAGCGTGTCGAGATGAGAGTCGAACCTTGAGTGAGTACATTAAGCTTTCCATTCATGTAGATTCGTTTACAACGGCCTCGCCATTCTAGTACACTGCTCAATCCCGAGTTTACAGCCTCTTCTGAGCCCATGCAGGTCAATTGCAGGTCAACACTTGTTTAACACACAAGGAATGTGAGCGTCACGTTCAAGCTCGATTGTGCTTGTACTGCGGTCAAGCAGGACATATGAGGACCAACTGCCCCATCCGACCTACCTCCATTAATTCTCCGGTGAGTGTAGCTTCTGCTATTATCCATCATGATAATAATGTAATCCGCATTCATGTAACTTTGCACTTATGATAGTATGATAGTAATGTTTCCATGGCCAGTGGCCATTACGAGTATTTGGTCATGCCCTTCGGATTGGCAAATAGCCCGTCCATGTTCCAGTCGTTTATAAATGACATCTTTAGAGATATGTTAGGGAAGTGGGTTATCGTCTACATAGATGATATATTAATTTACTCAGAGTCCCTCGAGGAGCATGTTAACCATGTTAGAAACGTCTTGAGTCGCCTAATCGAGAATCGTCTATTTGTGAAGGGTGAGAAATGCGAATTCCATTAGACTAGCACCTCCTTCCTGGGCTATATCTTTGAATCTATGAAATTATGATGTAGGTAACCGCAAGCTATTAGCTATTAAACTAGCACTTGAGGAATGGCTAGAGGGGGCTGGCTTTTCATTTACCGTGATCACCGATCACAAGAATTTAGAATATCTACGCACCGCTAAGTGCCTCAATCCCCGCCAGGCCCGTTGTTCACTGTTCTTCACTCGATTTAATTTCTCAGTAACTTACCATCCGGGCTCAAAGAACACTAAAGCAGATGCTTTATCCAGGCAGTTTGAGTCTCCCCACGAAACCTTTCCCCCCGAGAGCATTATTCCTAAAACGATCCTAGTTGCCCCAGTCCAGTGGGACTTACTAACCGAGATTAGTAATGCTAACAAGCTCCAGGTCCCACCTTCCAAATGTCCTGACGATCTCTTATTTGTTCCTGACAGTTAAGGAAGCGAGTACTCACTCAGGTTCATGAAAATCCTAGCTCAGGCCACCCAGGTATTAACGCCACAGTTCAACTTCTCAAAAACCTATAATGGTGGCCTACCCTCACTTCCGACACTATAGCCTATATCCAGAATTGTAACACATGTCAGATCTCCAAAACCCAGAAACAGCTGCCCGCAGGTCTACTCCAGCCCTTGCCCACACCCCATTGCCCCTGGTTCCACATCGCAATCGATTTCATCACTAACCCCCCAAACTCTCAAGGCAACACCACAATACTCACTATCATAGATCGGTTCTCTAAGGCCTGCCGACTGATACCTTTACCCAAACTCCCCACATCCCTAGAGACTGCTAAACTATTATGTAATTATGTCTTCCGTTTTTATGGCCTGAATGTCTGACTGGGGACTTCAGTTCACCTCACGGGTATGGGCATCCTTTTTTAAGAGTCTGGGGGTGAATGTGAGCTTAACCTCCGGATACCCCCCCCAATCCAATGGACAGACCGAGAGACTCAATCAGGAGACTATTTGCTTCCTCAGATCTTATTGTAACCAAAGACAAACGGATTGGAGTAGGTTCCTCATGTGGGCGAAGTATGCGCAAAATTCCTTGGTTAAACCTGCCACGGGCATGACTCCATTTAAATGCATTCTTGGGTTCCAACCACCGTTATTCCCTTGGTCCAGAGAACCTACGGATTTACCAGCCATCACGGATTGGCTACAACATAGCAAAGAAGTATGGGAGAGAGCCCACACCCACCTACTGCATGCTGTAAGACGTCAGGCGTCCCAGCCACAACTACGCTCCCAGACAGTGGGTGTGGCTCTCCACTAAGGGCCTGCGTCTCCGTCTACCCTGCAGAAACTCAGTCCCAGGTACGTGGGTCCTTTTAAAATTCTAAGATTAATTTACTCCAGTATCTGTCAGATTAGAATTACCCACTAACTACCGCATCGCTCCCACTTTCCATGTTTCCCTGCTTAAACCTGCTGGTGCCCCGGCTGGAGGTCTTCGGGAACAGCCCCTCCTATCATGGTGGACGGTAAGGAGGCCTACCGAGTAAACCAATTGCTCGATTCCAGGCATTGGGGAGGCAGGATCCAGTACCTCGTGGACTGGGAGGGTACAGCCCAGAGGAGTGATACACACAAACAGAGATGTACAGGCTTATATTCACCTGAGAGAAATCAAGTCTGCAGTTCAGTTACAAACATGACAGTTGTCAAATCAGTTTATTATCATGTAAAGCACATCTTCTCATTTTATTTCAGTTGTGAATCATTGTGTGTGCAGTCATTTTTTATAGTCTGACTGAGCCTTGATCAGGTGACACCACACAAACACAAGCAGGGGACATGTGATTCAAATGCAACACACAGAAATATATGGGAAATACATTTATAATAATGAAATTTTGTTACTAATAAAAGTACTTAAATTAAATGAGTAAAATTTAAAAAGTAAAATAAATAGTCACCATAACAGTCTTCAAAAACCCTCTCTTTGTATTCTATAAAAAAGAATCTTATATGGGTGGAATTAAAATGACATGAAATTAAGTAAATTATATATTGGGGGGAGACGTTTTCTTTAATGTTCCACAACGTATGTAACCCGGATCCCTGAGACAGTGATCGAGATGCTGTGTTATGGCTTGACGCTATGGTGAACGTGAGGAACTGAGCACTTGGGATTGAATTCAAATCTAAGATACAAAATCTAATGAATGTGTGTGGAGTGGACCAGCCTGCCACAGCACAAACATCACTTATAAATGACCCCCTAGACAGAGCCTTAGATCATGCTACCCTCCTGGTAGAATAGGCTCTAATGCCCAGAGGGGACACTAAATCACAGGCCTCATAAACCAGAGTAATAGCATCTGTAATCCATTGAGATAAGCACTGTTTGGTGACTGCATTACCTCGGTTGCAACCACCAAAACAGATTAGAAGCTAAGAGGTCTTATGCCACTAGCTTGAGTGGTGGACATATATTCTTAAAGCTCCAACGTGATGCATTAAGTGAAGCCTTTCCTTTTTCATACGGCAGAGGACAGAAGGCCTTATGCACCACCGGTTGACCAGTGGTAACAAACACCTTGTGAATATAGTCTGGTCTAGGGTGAAAAATGGCTTTAACAAAGCCAGGGGCAAAATCCAAACAGGCAAGGTCTACAGGAAGAGCCTGTAAATCTGTTTCCCTTTTGAGAGATGTCAGAGCTAATAATACAGCCACCTAAAATAATTTATCTAGAGCTCACTATAGAGGCTCAAATGGAGCCAAAAATAAGCCCCTTAATACTACAGTATTATGACGTATCAAGAAGTTACTCATGTGCAACAAAAAGGCCTTAGCCCTCTGGCACCACACAGAAAACAAAACACCAAAGGATGTCTCCTAATAGAGGCTCCATTAACAGGATCATGGCAAGCAGAAACAGTGGCCACATAAACCTTGAGGGTAGCCGGAGGTGCTCTTAAAGGAATTCTGAGCCAACAGGGCAGTGAAACAAATCCTCTGCCATGTCTGTACAATGAAGCTGAATGAGTGAGGTTGAACCAGAGCGGACAATGGGTCAACACCTCAGACCTGGACAAATCTATTTCCGCTCTGCCATACTTCTGCCAAATACACTCCACCACTTGTGGATGGAGCCTCCACCTCCGAATGTCCTCAGTCCTCAGATCAAACTTCCTCTTTGTCCTGTGTATGCTGCCCAGCTCCCCTAAGTCTCTGTGGGGAGCTTGAGCTGCCATGATAGCTGTCTGCTGCTGCATATAAGCAGAATAAGATTTAAAAGAAGAGGCAGGTGGATCACCTAATGCCACAAGTGCCTGGCCTCGGTGGGAGGGGAGACCCTTAAACACCTCATGTTATCTGTTGATGATGTAACTAATAGCATCGCCAAACTAAGCCTGAGGATCAATCAGGGTATCCAACAGGAAAGCCTTACCCCTGTCTTTGATGTCATGATAAGTTAAGCCACAGATGCTTCTCAGGGAGGTGAGATCTGTGACTTGGAGAACCGCTTTCGGTTCTAATCCCCCACATCCCCAATCTAATCCTCCAGATCTAATCCCCAGGTCTTCAAGAAGATCAGCCTGGTACACTTGCAAAACTGCCATCATGTGCCAGGACACCCCTGCCTTACCCACTGCCACATAGGCCTTGCCCACCGAACTAGATGTAACCCTGTACAGTTTAGAGGACAGGACGATAAGAATCTATCATCCAACTTAGATAAATATGTGTAAACATTCACATACTGACAAAACTTAATCAGAATCTAGTGAGGTCAAAGAGTCAAAGAAATTTAGAATGGGATTCCAAGTTTTGTGAAATCTAACAGTTGAGCCCTGAACTCAACTGTACCTTAGTTTTTCTAAAGAGAGAAATGACATGAGAGAAATGTCTATTAACCAGGAGGTAGTTGGGGTGGAGTTGGACACTTCCATTGTAACAAAATATGTCTTCTAGCAACCAGAGAGGCAAATGCAATAACATCTGTTTGTAGTTTCGAAAGAGTAGAAGAAAACATAGACAACTTGGATCTTTTAACCTGCTGCCATTCATCTAGCCACTCAAGGCTCAGTTTCTTGACAGCACGAGAAATTAGCTCCTGAAATGCATCTGAAACACCTTAATTAGCTCCTGAAATGCGTCTGAAAAAGGAGGCTGATCTGCCTCAGTACCTGTTGGCTGATCGATGTCAGATCATCATCTGAACTCAACATTCTCTTTTTTTACTAGCTGCTTCCTATGCTAATATTTTCTTGTTTCCCCGTGCTTGGACATGACTCACAGGAAGACAAATGGACTTCCTAAAGACAAGAAGCTGATGTATTTTGTAGGCGCATTTTAAAGGCTTTGTGGCATGCAACACTACGTCACATGACCTTGACTTGTCTATAAATAGACGTGATTTTACATGATATTAAAATTGCTGCAGGGAATATAAGGGTTAATTGAAACATGTCAGGGTCATTTCAGTTGGGCCTCTCAAGGCTCATAAATCAGTCAAATCAGGTTTTCCTCGAATAGTATGAACAGGTTGGTGTGATGGCTTGGGAATCATTACATCATTGTGTCTGTGAAAGTTCCTCACAGGCATTTCACAGGTGTCAGCGAGAGAAATGGACATGACAGTAATGTCTAGCTGTTAAGAATGACCTCTTTCCTCAGGCCCCTTTCCTATAATAGGTATAATTCTGACACACACACACAACTCAAGCTAAAGAGGGTCTCAAAGCTTGATGTTCACTCAAATCTGTTAAAGGACACAGGAGCACATTCATACACACAAACATCTACTATACTGTACTGAACATCTACTGTTCTACTGTACATCTACTGTTCTACTGTCTGGTGTTCTATCGGGTTGAGGTCAGGACTCTGCAGGCTAGTCAAGTTCATCCACACCAAACTTGCTCATCCGTGTCTTTATGGACCTTGATTTGTGCACTGATACGCAGACACGTTGGAACAGGAAGGGGCCATCCCCAAACTGTTCCCACAAAATTGGGAGCATGGAATTGTCCAAAATCTCTTCGTATGCTGAAGCATTCGGAGTTCCTTTTACTGGAACTAAGGGGCCAAGACCAGCTCCTGAAAAACAACCCCACACCATAATCCCCCCTCCACCAAACTTCACAGTTGGCACAATGCAGTCAGACAAGTACCGTTCCAGTGGCGGCGTGCTTTACACTACTGCATCCGACGCTTTGCATTGCACTTGGTGATGTATGGTTTGAATTGCAGCTGCTCGGCCATGGAAACCCTTTCCATGAAGCTCTCTACGCACTGCTCTTGAGCTAATCTGAAGGCCACATGAACTTTGGAGGTCTGTAGTGATTGACTCTCCAGAAAGTTGGTGATTTCTGCGCCCTATGCGCCCCAGCATTCGTGGCTGAGTTGCTGACATTCCCAATCGCTTCCACTTTGTTATAATACCACTGAGGAGGAAATTTCATGACTGGACTTGTTACACAGGTGGCATCCTATCACAGTACTACGCTGGAATTCACTAAGCTCCTGAGAGCGGCCCATTCTTTCACAAATGTTTGTAGAAGCAGTCTGCATGCCTAGGTGCTTCATTTTATACACCTGTGGCCATGGAAGTGATTGGAACACCTGAATTCAATTATTTGAGCAAATAATTTTGGCAGTATAGTGTATATTTCATATCAAATCACAAGGAAATCAATGAGAGAATCACAAACTGCCAAACACCATGAGGATTCAGACCAATCACATTAACTTACAGGGAGTTTCCAGCCACACCCTACACTACCAGCTAACCCCACAGACTGACACTGAAATCATCAGTGAGAGATCTGGATCAGAACACCATGAGGAGGTGGCTGGTTTAACACAAGCTAGCAAGCTGCCTTTAAGTGTTGCCCTGGCAACATCCTGTCCCTCCCTAGCAACCATGAAGTGTAGCATAGCAATCATACAACAACGCGATTCAGATATATCTCTCCAGTAGAACCTCGTAGAGAGAAAGAGACAGATAGAGAGAGAAAGAGAGGGGGGTAAAGCACCCACATTTTTGTATGGCTGCTCACACACATCATTTGACTAATGAAGAAGAGTGTAATAATACGCACAGGCTGTAGGTACAACATAAATAAAACTTTATTCATGTTCATGTTTATGAAGCGATGCAGCACCAACATCTTCAGAGAGACTGTAATATCACAGGCAAATTCTGCACATTGCATGTGGCTATCAACACCTGTCATTAAAAGCTTTACATAAATGCATACAGCTGACAGAAACAAGTAAAAATTTGCATTTTACACTGAAGGTGACACTGACACCTTAATTTAGTAACCATGCATATTCATGAGGAAGATTAAACTTTAGATTACTTTCATGTCTGAGCACAACTGTTTACTGTTTAGGTTTGAGTAGTCATTCTTTATCTATGGAGTTAGAATTGTTGCATAATTCCAAATAAATAACATTATGATCCACAAATAAATGTAAAGCGATTAACAAAAACAAAGCATATTCACAAAATAAATAGAATAAGATCCACAAATAAATCTTAGAGTTCCACAAACATGAATTATATTCACAAGTAAAAAAATTAGAATTGCAAATAAAAAACATACTCACAAATATTTTTTTTATTTTACAAACACAACCGGCATTTATATGTGTGGATTGCTCTCTTTGCATTTGTAGATCGCTGCGCGTATTTGTGGATTGCTCTCTGTGCATTTGTAAATCGCTGCGCATATTTGTGGATTTTGAAACATTTCAAGCATCAAGAAGCACACTGATCCACAAATGGGGGGAACGACATCCATTTCTCGTGGCCACGACTTCTTATGATGAGGGAACGGCATATTTTTCTTGTGCCACTAGTTTATTGCATAAACAAACCTTCGTGACCAT
>JAZGTJ010012546.1:0-15781 GCA_036877575.1 Botia almorhae
AACAACTAGCGATGCATCAGCTCGCTCGGTTAACTACTCTCCCCGAGGAGTTGGTCTGATCTGTCTCCACATTCAACTAATTCCTTCGTCAATTTCGAGAGGTCTACGAATACCCAGCGGAGTGTACAAGCCTCGGAAAACAGCTGCTTACGCTTTCCCAGGGCCAGTGTTAGGACTCTTATTTTGAAGTGCTTTGTCTGTCTTTGGTTTTACATGTCTTTTTTGTCTATTTACTGTTTAGTTTGTCTATTTAATTTCTTGTTTTGTATGTTTAGTGGTTGGTGATTCTGTTACGATGAACGTTGGTGTTTGTGTTGTCTTATGTTCGTCTTTTATTAAATATTTTTGTTTATTTAGTTCCTGTGTCCTGCTCCTCATTTTTTGTCACAAACACTACCGATCATCGTAACAGCCAGAGTACTGCGGCCGAATATGCTTCTCAGTTTCGCAATCTTTCTGCTCAGACGGAGTGGGTAAAAGACACCCTGAAACCCGTTCTTGAACCTATGCAACTGGGCTATACTCACCTGTCCCCCGAGGAACACGAAGTGAGGGTAATGATGCATCTTTGTTTATACTGTGGTCAATCTGGTCATCTCAAAGTTTCATGCCCAGTTCGACCTCCCTCAACTCGTCTTCCAGTGAGTTCAACCACTATTCCCATGTCAAATGTCATAATTACATCTGTGAACACAGTAACTGCTCTCGCTCTGATTCAGGGGCAGTTAATTTTATGTCCCAAGATTTTGCCCAAACTAATAATATACCAGTAACTGACTGTGATTCCCCTTTTAACAGTGGAGGTGATAAATGGAAGACCCTTGGGGTTAGGGAGGATCCGACATCAGACCAGAGAGATTCAGCCTTGTATAGGTGCCCTACACTCCGAAACTATTCAATTTTAGGTAATCTCGTCTCCTTTTCACCCCATCATTCTAGGTCTGCCCTGGCTACGCTCGCATAATCCCACAATTTCATGGAAGGAAGGTCAAATAACCCAGTGGGGAGGTACCTGTCACAATCAGTGTCTTGCCCAAGTTGTTTGTCTCAGTAGCTCCCCTCAATTATCTAATGAACAAATCCCTTCTCAATCTTCTTTACCCTCTGAGTATGCCGACCTAGTAGAAGTGTTTAGTGAACAGAAGGCCTCTCAATTGCCCCCTCATAGAGAAACCGACTATGTCGATCTCACACAGGGTTCTACACCCCGAAGGGTTGAATCTTTTCACAACCCAAATTCGACCTCATGAAATCTTACAAAGAAGAAGAATTAACCCTTTCACGCGTGAGTTTTTTTTCAGGCGACAGACCGCCTAGCGTGAGTTTTTTTAATGCAACCATTATTTTGGAATAAATCAATATCCAGTTACCATGAAGACGCATAAAGCTTGTCGCGTGACATTACACAGTAGCGTGCTGCAGCTTATACATATATAAATATGTATATTTCATACAAAAGTTTTACAAAACATCTAACACTCACGTTAGATGATTGGTAAGTTATCACGGGCAGAAAGACCCTGCTGGATTTAAAACATGCCCATCCACTTCATTTGAAAAGCATAAGCATCTGGCGAACTGAGACCGGAATAAAACATAACCGCACGTTGTTTGAAAGGTTTGTTTTGCTTCCGTTATGTATAAACGATATATATTTTTCTATTACTTCTGTGATGCAATAATATATGAAATGTAAGAAATATAAAATAACATAACGTTTTGAAAGATGCTTTTGCCTTTTGTAGAAGATTTGTGCTATGTAGAAGATGATGTATATAAAAAGCACAATACAAATAAATGTGAGTTAAAATTTAACTTACATATGTTTATTCCTGGTATTTGTGTTTCTATTTATCTGTGATCGTGCAGCATCATTTGAAATGTAAGAAACAAATAAACATTACGTGACTGAAAACGCTTATAACTGTGACATAATAAGCGCTGAGAGATTCGCTCTCGCGTTTACTGCCATTCCTGGTTTAAACAGATTTGAATTTAGCAGGTGATTACGTGACCACTGAAAATGTGAGGGTTAAGTAAGGATTTTATTTGACCATCTAATTCTCCCACTTCGGCAGGGTTTTTCTTTGTTAAAAAGAAAGATGGGGGCCTATGTCCCTGCATAGTCTATAGAGGCTTAAATTATGTCACTGTAAATTCCGCTATCCGGTCCCGTTGGTTCCGGTAGCATTAAAACAATTTACATCAGGCCAAATTCTTTACCAAATTAGATCTTCGTAATGCATACAATCAGATTCGAATCAGGGAAGGAGATGAGTGGAAAACCACTTTCTCCACTACAAGCGGACATTATGAGTATCTGGTTATGCCAGATCTAAGAGTATCTATTATGACCAAACTCAAATGCCTTATCCAGCATCAATTGTATGTTAAAGAACAAAATTGCGAATTCCATTGGACCAGTTCCTCCTTCCTGGGTTACGTCATTAGTCATGAGGGGGTAGCCATGGATGAGAAGAAGGTAGATGAGTGGCCACAACCTAAAACGGAAAAAGAATTACAACGTTACTTAGGCTTCACAAATTTTTACCATTGATTTATTCAGGGCTTCAGTGCAGTAGCAGTACCTCGCTTCCCTGACTAAATGATCTCCAGGCAAATTAAAGTGGTCTCCTGAAGCCGAACATGCTTTCACTGACTTTAAGTCTAAATTTACCTCAGTGCCCATGCTTAAACATTCCGACCCTAACCTCCCCTTCATGGTCGAAGTCGGCGCTTCCAATACCAGTGTCGGCGCCATTTTGTCCCAGAACTCCTCCGAAAATGTTCCCTTGTGCCTTTGTCTCCAGGAAATTATGACCCACAGAACATAATTACATTGTAGGCAACCGTGAACTTTTAGCTATTAAACTATTAGAAGAAGAATGCCAGCATTGGTTGGAGGAGCTAGTCAACCATTTACTGTGCTTACAGATCACAAAAGCCTTGAGTACCTATGTTTTGCCGAACTAAATCCCAGACAGGCTAGGTGGGTATTATTTTTTTACCAGATTTAATTTCACGGTCATGTATCGCCCCGGGTCAAAGAATACCAAAGCGGACGCTTTATCTCGCCAGTCTAAAGAACCCCTCCATGCCAAACATCCAAAACACAAAAGCAACTCCCAGCTGGTCTGCTTCAACCCTTACTAACCCCTCTCCATCCCTGGTCTCATATTTCAATAGATTTTATTACCGACCTACCCAATTCACAGGAAAATACCACCATTGTGACTGTAATTGATCGCTTTTCTATGGCTTGCCATATAATTCCTCTCCCTAAACTGCCCACCGCTCTAGAGACCATTGATGTGTTATGCAATTTTGTCTTTCATTTTACCGCCTTCCTGAGGATATCGTATCTGACCGTGGACCTCAATTTCCCAGTATCTGGTGGATTGGGAGGGGTGCGGTCTGAAGAAGTACTCTTGGATTAATGCAGGTGATATACTGGATTCCACTCTTATTGAAGAGTTCCATCGAGCACATCCGGCGTGACTGGCCCCTCGATCTCGTGGAAGAACCTGCCGCTCACCAACAGGGTGACAGTGGCAAGGAACAAAAACTAACCAATTATGTAAAAGTTGAAATTTGTAACTTTCTTGGATAAAAATAAAGAGCTGATAACACTGATTTATAATTTTATATTGATTTAAAAATTGTCGGGTCTGATTTGGTGACAAATGTCAGGCACTAAGAAATGTTGCAAACAGAGATGGCATAATGTTACTAATTGCAGCTAAAACATCACACTGCTGTGACTAGGCAGCGAACTAAAATGTAGAATCTAACTGAGCTGGAGGTAGGTAAGTAGATAATAGAAAGTTTAATAAAGAAGTCCATTAAATGACCAAAGCACTAAGCTCTGTGGTATTCCATACTGAACTTGTGCTCGATATGACACCTTTTCACTTACAGCAACCAATTGGAATCGATTACATAAATATGACTTGCAACCACGATCAGCCGACAACAGCAAATCATTTGTAACTCTGATAAGAGCATTCTCTGTACTATGATATGGTCTAAACGCTGACTTGTTTCTTTCCAGGAAAGAACAAATCTGTAAGGACACAACCTTTTCAAGTATTTTTTAAATAGTTCCCTGGAATCAAGATGTGTTTTTTAAATAAAAAGTCTGATAACAGCTTGTTCTGGGGTTTTTATCCCAACACCAATAATGAATTAATAACCATGTAGAGGTATTAATTAGGTATAAATGCTCCGCATTTGACTGGGGACACCCCAAAGTACCCTTTCACTGCCCCACCATTGAGACGGATAAGGTGAGGACGGACTAGCCCACAAACCGGTTACAGGCAGTAAAGATGCCTTTTACGATTTCGTGGCCTCATTTTGCACATCCAGGTAGAAAGGGACTGGGGTGAGGCATGGCTGAGACTCGTCCTCATGACAGATCCCAAAGGAGAGCAAAGAAGAAACATGCATTGGTTTTTAAGAACACATCTAAATGTTTAAGAACAAATCTGAGTGTTGAATGCCACCTCCCTTTTGGGCAGAGATTGGCATGCAAATCCCACTTCCCAATTCTAATTAGTGCTTTCAGGGCCAATTTTCATTGGTGTTTTATATTAAAAGCAGAGTGATCAGTCTCTCGAGGTCGAACGCCTAGGGTACATCGACACAATGTCAAGTGAGTGAAAGGGAACCCATGTTTACCAGTAAATTCTTCACATGTAGTGGGCCGATATTTGGGATTTCTGTTTATGTTTATAGTATTTCAGAGATCAATAATTTTGAAAATGAACTCCTCTTTTGACTATATGCACTGCCTAAGTGGCACATGTTATAGTTACTTTCATAAACAATGCCAGAACTGGCAAAAAGTGAGGATGAAACAAGAAATCTCTTGAGGTGATCCTCTTTTCCTTGTGATGGGAAAACATTTCAGGGAACCATAGTAGACCAAAGAAGTGGTCTCCCCTGGGAAATCATCTGCTCCAGTTCTTCCAATGACAAAACGTAAAAATGTTAAACGTTAAAAAAGGATTAACAATTATAGATCAGTACATTAATTTTCAAAAGACATACCCGTATTGCTAATAATACATATGGAAAACAGATCACAGGTGTAAGCCCATAGTAAACCATGAACTGTGGTAAAACAGCTTTACAGAAAAGGTTTAAGATAAACAGGCTGAGACATAAACAAGTATAAATTATAAAAAAGAAAAGTGTAACGAAGAGTCAGAGGTGTTTGGATCCATGTGCAGTATGTTTATTAGAGTCGTCGAACAGGCTGAGGTCATACACAGCAAACAGATATATCAGAGGCAACACAATGAGAAACAACGTTGAACAGGTAAGCACAGTACAAGGATGGAAGGCTCCTTTTAACCAGTGCCTTCCCATGGTCACTCTGGAGGAGCTGCAGAAATCCACAGCTCAGGTGGGGGAATCTGTTAGCTAGCATGTGAGTCATTCGAAGGGGAAGGAGGTTTGTTCAAATGTTACTTGTCATGACCGTTAGACAGCGGTCATGACAAGTAACTCCCCATTGGGTAATCTGGCCCTCTTTCCAGGAGATGATAGGGTTGTGGGAGCATAACCAGGGTAGCCCAAGCATGATAGCATGATTAGGTGAGGGGATTATGTAGAACTGAATGATTTCGTAATGAAGATTGCCTACTTTTAACTGGACATCCTTAGTCACATGTTGGATCTTAACTAAAGCCAGGGGTCAGCCATCTAACACCTCCACTGTCAGAGAGGAATCACAAGAGGTTACAGCAATATTATTTCAATTATCAAACTCGTAAGACATGAAGTTACAAGCTGCTCCTGAGTCTATTGGGCTCCTCCCCCTCTACCCACTTGGTTTGTGCTGCGATGGTATTGTCACGGGTGAGGAATCACACGACAAGATAGGCGGTAAAATACCCCGGAGGGTGGATTTATTGAATGTGCAAGGGCGTGTAGTGCGTGGGGGAAGCAGCCGGGCTGGCTGCTGGTGCGGCTGGTGCGGCTCGTGCTCGGGGTTGCTTCCCTCCTGGCGGCGGGAGTGTGCGGTGGCGCGGGCTCCTTTAGAGGGCTTTCGACCACTCGCTATTCTCTGGGTGCGCGGGGGACACGCAACGATATTCCGGCTGGCGGCACTTTCAGGCTGCGCTCTCAGTCCAGGCTTTCTCTGGGCGGAAGGCGGCATCTTAACGCCATAGGGTGACGCGTCGCAGCTGTGCCCGGTCCGCCCATGATGAGCTCGGGCAGGCGCGGTGCGTCCGTTGCCAGGGTGACGCTGATTGCCCCGGTGCGCCTCGTCACAGTATGTAAGGTGAGAGCATACTCAGCGGCGATCTGTCATCCCTGCGAGAGAGATAGAAGCTGTTCCCCGGGGATCTTCACCTCAGCTTGGTGCTCAAAAATCTCCCTGAATTGTCGGAAGAACACGTCGAATGTAGGGAAGACGGATCCATCCAGTCTCCACACTGCGGATGCCAAGTCTAATGCCCTTCCGGAAAGCAGTGAACAAACAAAAGCAATACGACTAGTTGGATAAGTGAGGGTTGTTAATTAATAAATAGCAAAAACCCTTTACATTTAGAGGGGTTACCGTCAAACTTCTCAGGAGGCTGACCGAGGCAGCTGTAGTGGGTAGGGTGTTGCTGGGTATAGGTGAAAGCTACTAACTCAGAAGGTCCAAGTAGTGCCATAATCAATTCCTCGGTTTAGCTGATGCTGAGTTGGGATGCCTGGACTGATAGCTCTGTCAACAATTGCACGATGGCTGCTGGATCTCTGTGTGGTGAAGTCCTCTGTAATGAAGAGTCAGAAGTGCTGGGATCCATCTGTAGCGTATTTATTACTCATGGTCAAGAAGGCAGAGATCGGTAACCAGCAAACAATACCAGAGTAGGCAGAGCAAGGCAAAAAATGATAAACAGGCAAAGGGTCAGGGCAGGTAGAAAACAGTCAATACAATATAAACAGTCCATACCTCTAGTTTTTCTTTGCTGCCAGTAACGCTCCATTTTAGGGCTCGAGTATGCATGTTATATCACAGCATTGGACTGCGGTCATTTATTTTCTTTAAGCCTGGAAGAGCAACTGTTTCTAAGATGTTAGAAAAGAGAGAGTTACCATTTTCTTTGGCATTGTCAACGTTTTTAAAGTTCAAGAAACAGTTGGGTAGACTGTTGATAAAGCAATCTTTAGTGGCAGAAGTTATGATTTTATTGTATTTGTACCAAGGGGCCAATTTTGGAACCAGAGGTAAGTGTATTAAACATTCTGCTGCATAATGTCATTATTTACACCATAGGTGTAACGAAGAGTCAGACAAGTTAGGATCCATTTGCAACTCTGTTAACATGGAAATCCTCGGTCAACGTTGGGTCCAGGATGTCACCTGAATTGACCCAAGACCGCTCCTCTGAACCGTACCCCTCCCAATCGACCAGGTATTGTAAAACGAAGGCAATCTGAGTCTGAAAGAAACTGGTGTAATTTGTCTAATGATCTGGAAGGGTCCAACACACCTGGGACTGAGTTTGGGGGATGGTAACCTCAGACGAAGATCTCTGGTGGAGAGCCAGACCCACTGACCTGGAACATATCTTGGACCTGGGCGTCGGTGAGTGTTGGCCTGGACGGTCTGACGACGAACGGCGCGTTGGAGGTGCGTGTGAGCCCTGTCCCACGTCTCCTAGCTCCGTTGTAACCACTCAGTGACAGATGGTAGTTCTGTGGGCTCACCGGACCAGGCGAACAGTGGTGGTCGGTAACCCAGTACGCACTTGAAGGGTGTGACGCCAGTGGCTGGTTTGACAAGGGAATTTTGGGCGTATTCAGCCCAAAACAGATATCTACTCCAGTCCTCTTTGTGGTTCTGACAGTATGTCCTCAAAAATCTAGTAATTTCCTGGTTTAATCGTTCGGTTTGCCCATTAGATTGTGGATGGTATCCTGAGGAGAGACTCACGTTCACCCCAAGTGATTTGAAGAATGCGGCCCAGACTCTGGAAGTGCACTGAGGTCCACGGTCAGAAACAATGTCCTCGGGTAGACCAAAGAATCGAAGAACTTCATTGCACAGGATCTCAGCAGTCTCTAGAGATGAGGGTAGTTTGGGTAGAGATACTAGTCTACAAGATTTCGAGAAACGGTCTACAATAGTGAGAATGGTCGTCTTGCCCTGTGATGGAGGTAACTCAGTAATGAAATCTATTGCGATGTGAGACCATGGACGTTAAGGGATAGGTAGAGGCTGCAGAAGTCCTGCTGGGCATTGTTTAGAACTCTTAGAGCGTTGGCAGACTGCACACTGTTGAATGAACTGAACGGTATCAGATAGGGTTGACCACCAGTAACTGTTCCTAAGGAGTTCAATGGTTGCATTAATGCCTGAGTGACCAGAACTGGGGAGACAATGTACCAGGGAGAGTAATCTGGAGCGAAAGGTTTCAGGAACAAAGGTTCGCCCTGGTGGACAGTCCTCTGGCGGTGGATTCTGAGCATTAAAGTTATTGATCTCTGTGGTAATGTCCCAACGTACGGGTGCTACTAACAAGCTTGGAGGTAGGATGGTCTCCTCAGAGTGTGGGTCGTGAGATACCTCATCCTGTCTGGACAGGGAATCGGCTTTACCATTCTTGGAGCCTGGTCGATAAGTTACAGTAAATTGAAAACGAGTAAAGAAGAGGGCCCAATGAGCCTGATGAGGGTTGAGTCTTTTGGCGTTTCGTAAATACTCCAAATTCTTGTGATCGGTTAATACAACGAACGGATGTTTGGCTCCCTCTAACCAATGCCGCCATTCCTCTAGAGCTAGTTTGATAGCTAAGAGTTCTCGATTACCAACATCGTAGTTCTGTTCAGTTGGTGTTAACTTCCTTGAAAAGTAAGCACAGGGATGTAATTTAGGTGGTTCACCCTGGCATTGTGACAAAATAGCCCCTACACCGGTATTTGAGGCATCCACCTCCACTAAGAATTGAAGCTCTGGATCTGGGTGTTTCAGAATTGGTGCCGTAGTGAAAAGTTCTTTTAAATGTTGAAAGGCTAATTTGGCCTGTGATGGTGCAGCTACAGTACTAAACCCTCTAATAAACCATCTATAAAAATTAGCAAATCCCAAAAATCTCTGGAGCTCCTTGACAGTTTTGGGACGAGGCCAATTTACAACCGAATTCACCTTACGGTCATCCATAGCTACCCCCCCTCACCAATGATATAACCTAAGGAGGTGCTAGTGCAGTGAAACTCACATTTCTCTAATTTCACAAAAAGGTTATTCTGCAGAAGCCGCTGAAGTACCATTCTAACCTGACGAATATGTTCCTCTAGTGTTTGGGAGTAGATTAGAATGTCATCAATGTAGACCACTAACCATCTGTCCAACATATCTCTGAAAATATCATTCATAAAAGCTTGGAATACTGAAGGGCTATTAGCCAAGCCAAAAGGCATCACTAAGTACTCATAATGACCTGAGGTGGTAGAAAATGTCTTCCATTCATCACCTTCACGAATACGAATTAGATTGTAGGCATTTCTTAAATCGAGTTTGGTAAAGAACTTAGCCTGTCTCAATTGTTCTAATGCAGATGGAACTAAAGGTAGTGGATATTTGAACTTGATAGTCACCTCATTTAAACCCTGATAATCGATACATGGCCTTAAGGCCCCATCCTTCTTTTTAACAAAGAAAAACCCTGCTGAGACTGGAGAATTTGAGGGTCTATTGAACCCTTTTTTGAGCTCCTCCTCTATGTATTGCTTCATAGCCAAAGATTCAGGTTGGGATAAAGGGAAAATCCTTCCCTTTGGAGGAGAAGCCCCAGCAATCAAATCAATTGCGCAGTTAATGTTGCGATGTGGAGGTAATTCTGTCGCCCTTCCTTTACTAAAAACCTCACCTACGTCTCTATAGGGTTCAGGAATCATTGGGTCAGGGTGTAAATTAAGCTCAGGAGCCTCGTGCTTAACACTGTTAATTTCCTGTAAACATTCCCTAAAACACGTAGGGCCCCACCTTAAAAGCTCACAGGTGCTCCAAGAAATGGTGGGTTCATGCTTTTGTAACCAGGGAAAACCTAGAATAATTGAATGATGGGTCGATAAAATCACGTAAAATTGAATAATTTTCAGATGCAGAGCTCCAATACTTTACGTTACCGGTTCTGTCACTTTTGTAGCCCCATCTCCTCCGATTGGATGTCCATCTAGCGCCTCCACTGAGAAGGGACATGGGGAGAGAGATAAAGGGATTAAATGATTATTAACAAAATCGAGTGAGATAAAGTTCCCTGCCGCACCAGAGTCAATAAGCGCCCGGGTCTCAAAAGTCTTATTGGAAGTGTGAATGGTTACTGGCAGAGAAAAGCTGTTATTCGTTGAGTTCTGAATAATTGAAGAACTCACCAGTCGGCGCTCCGTTTTAGGTCTCACCGGGCAGTTGACCTTGATATGCCCTGCCTCACCGCAGTATAGACATAGGGAGTTTTGCATTCTACGTGCTCGTTCCTCAGAAGAAATGTGTGTGACGCCCAATTGCATGGGCTCGCTGGTGGGTTGTGACAAAACAGGTGAGTGATGAACTTGTGACTTTGGTCTGCGTGAACATATGAGATTGTCCAACTGAATTGATAAGTCAATGAATTGACTTAAACTTCGACCCTCATCTCTGCATGCGAGTTCAGACTGGAGCTCGCGATTTAAACCTCTGCGATAAATGTGCCTCAATGTATCATCCACCCAATTCGTTTGAGCTGCCAATGTGCGAAAGCGTAACGCATATTCTGCAGCGGTATCATTCTCTTGACTGATACAGAGCAGTTCATCAGCAGGACTCCTCCCTCCTGAAGGGTGGTCAAAAACCTCTCGAAAATTGGCAGTGAAAGCGGAAAAAGTGAAAAAATGCGAACCAGCGCTGCTCCAGATTGCGGTTGCCCAATCTAAAGCTCTTCTGTTTAATAGTGAACAAACAAAAGCAATTTTACTGGCTTCTGTAGGATATAAAGCTGGTTGTGGGTAACATAAATCACAATGGAGTAAAAAGCCTTGGCATTTGGCTGGATCTCCATTATCAGGAAAAGCTAACCTGGGACTAGAGGGTTGAGCGATAGTTGTTACTACCGTTGGAGATGAAGCGGCGGGCTGAGCAGCAGACTCGGATGTGCGCACATGGGCTCCCTGGAAAGCCCTAACAAGCTCCTCGGTTAATGTGGTTAATCGAGCGAGTTGTTGGTGGTGTTGAGCGAGTTGCGTAGCCTGCATAGAGATATCGCTAGACATCTGAACAAACGCTGCTGGATCCGGTTGTGGCGAAGTCTTCTGTAACGAAGAGTCAGACAAGTTAGGGTCCATTTGCAACTCTTTTAATATAGCGATAACAAACACAAGGGCAAGGCAAAAACGTAATCAAAAACAGGCAGAGGTCGGAACAGGCAGCAAGCAGGCAAAAACATAAACAGGCAAAGATCAGGGCAGGCGGCAGACAACGATAATCAAATAACAGTAATCCAAAGGGTGGGCGGCTAGAATCAGAATCCAAAAACAGTCCAGGTCAAAACACAGAAATCCAACAATAATAATCCAGGGAATAAACACTCAGAAATGTTACCAGTGGCAAACAAGACTTCGCAATGAGTGAGAGTTAATGTCCGGGTTAAATACTGTGCTTGATGAGCATCAGGTGTGGGTTCAAAGGTGAGTGCAGTGGCTGATGGGAAATGTATTCTAGAACGGAATGTTTAATATTCAGGAGATGACGATCTTTGCAGCCGCGGTGGAGAGGGAGCTGGAGCCTCCCTCGTAACAATAGGACGGTATTAAATCTAATGTATGATTACGACAATGAGTAAGTCCTGACACTTTGTGAAATACCAAAATCTACACGCATTATGCATCGTTATTCAATGGATAAAGTCACCAACAATTAGGACTTTCTGTGGACAATACTACAACCCCAATTCAAAACAAGTTGTGTGTAAAATGCAAATAAGAACAGAATGCAATGACTTGTAAAATCTCATATACCCATATTTTATTCACACTAGAACATAGACAACATCAAATGTTGAAAGAGAGACATTTCACCATTTTATGCAAAATATTACAATTTGATGGCACAACACCTTTCAAAAAAATTGTAACAGGGGCATGTTTACCAGCATGTAGCATCCCCTCCCCCCCTTTAGCATTGCCTTGCTGAAATATGCAAGGCCCTCCCTGAAAAAGCCTAGATGGGATCATATGTTGTTCTAAAACTTGTATATACCTTTCAGCATTGACGGTGCCTTTCCAGATGTGCAAGTTGCCCATGCAGTAGTCACTTATGCAGCCTCATGTCATGATTTCCAATACAGAATTATTGCTTTTTTTAATGCAGTGCCACCTGAGGGCCTGGAGATCACAGGCATTCAATACTGATTTTTGGTCTTGTTCCTGGTGCACAGAGATAATATCTTTTGATGTATAATACATCAGAGGGTTCCTCCGTCCAGGGGAACATTGGAGGCTGGTAGCTGAGTACGCACTGGAAGGGTGTTAGGCCGGTGATATCTTGGCAGAGGGAGTTCTTGGCCCACAGGAGGAATCTGCTCCAGCTGTGTTGGTCTTTGGAACAGTATGACTGGAGGTAGCGTCCCAGCTCTTGGATCTTTCTCTCAGTCTGGCCATTGGTCTGTGGGTGATATCCGGAAGAGAGGTTAACAGAGACACCGAGTTGTTTAAAAAAGGCCTTCCAGACACGAGAGATGAATTGAGGACCCCGGTCTGACACGATTTCCTCTGGGAGACCAAAGTGCCAAAATATTTGTTGAAACAGATGTTCTGCAGTTTCCAATGCTGTGGGCAATCCTTTTAAGGGAACAAATTTGCAGGACTTAGAAAATCTGTCGACAATTACCAAAATACAAGTGTTACCTTCCGAGGTTGGGAGATCGGTTACGAAGTCCACACCAATGTGGGACCAGGGTCTCTGAGGGATGGGTAGTGGTACCAGTTTTCCTGTGGGTAATTGACGGGGAGAGTTAGACATGGCACAGACTGAGCAGCTTTGGACGTAACTGAGGGTATCCCGGTGCATACTGGGCCACCAGTAACGAGTTTGAAGGAGCGAGAGGGTCCATCTGCTGCCTGGGTGTCCAGAACCCGGAGATTGGTGAGCTGTGTCAAGAAGGGGTTGACGTTGGGAACGGGGTACGTAGATCTTCCCTTATGGACATTCCGGCGGAGCTGGTTCTTGGGGAGTGGCTTCTTGGATCTCCCAGTCCAAGTCCCAGAGGATGGGGCTAACTATAAGGTCGGGGGTTATGGTGGGTTCTGGTTCAGAGGGTGAATCACGGGAGATCTGACGAGAGAGGGCGTCTGCCGCAACATTCTTCGAACCCAGACAGTAAGTGATCTTAAAATTAAATCTAGTAAAAAACAGGGCCCAGCGGGCCTGACGAGGGTTGTTGGATGATTTAGGAATTGAGTTGCCGGTAGTCTATGCAGGAACGCAAACCTCCATCCTTCTTGCCCACGAACAAGAAACTTGAAGCGGCCGGTGAGGTGGAGGGTCGGATGAATCTTTGCTTGAGTGCTTTCACAATGTACTCCTCCATTGCCTGGCGCTCCGGGATGGACAGAGGATATATGTGTCCCTTGGGTAGTTTGGCTTTGTCGGGTGGCAGCTTGTTTGCTGAACACATCCTGGAACATCACATACTCCGCTGGGATTTCAGAAGGGACCTCGGGTTCTGGACTTTCAATTTGGGTAGATGCCAGATGAACAGGAGTGGTACGTGGTCGAGGCATATTGGAGAGACAGTGATCCTGACATTGTTTACTCCAGCGCACTATGTCACAAGGGTCCCAGCGGAGTTCTGGAAGGTGTAGCTGTAGCCAAGGGCGTCCCAGGAATAAGCTCACGGTGGAATCCTCCAGTAGCAGGAACCGAATTTCCTTGGTGTGAAACAGTCCCACTTGCAGGGTTATATAGGGTGAAGAACGACGAATCCTCCCACCCCCCAGTGGTTTTCCCTGGATAGTCTTGACAGCATATTCTTGGAAGTGACGTTGGCCTGAAAGATGAAGTTCCACTAGACATTCTTGGGAGATGAAGTTTCCAGAGGAACCTGAATCGATCAGAGCAGATACAGGCAACGAGCATACACCAGTACATAGTGTTACAGGTAACAGCGTTAGATTTGAGGTATCAATTTCAGATCGAATTGTACTCACCACTGGGCGTGGGGGTCTGACGGGACAATTTCGGATGATATGACCTTGAGTTCCACACTATAAACATAGTCCTGAAGTGAGTCTGCAGTTTCTTACTTTACGCGAGAGGCAAGTGGAGTCCACCTGCATAGGTTCTGGTACTGAGTTACAAGCTGCCACCGAGGCGGACTGAGGAGTGGGTAGCGGTGGCTGGCAGGCGGTTAGTCGCTGTGAAACTCGAGTAGCTCGTTGTAGGAAAGCCTCCAGCCCAATAGAATCATCGTATAGAGCCATAGCAGAACGTATATCCGAGTTATGTCTTTGCCGGTAAGCACCCAGCAGCGTGATCTCATTCCATCCACTAGCCGTCGCCAGTGTGCGGAACAGGAGTGTGTACTCGCTCACCGAAGAAGAGCCCTGCCAGAGACGGAGTAACTGATCGGAAGTAGAGAGCGTGTCAGTGGCAGTACTAAAAACTTCGGTAAAGTGATTTGTAAACTGTTTAAATGAATTAATAATGGGAATATTCGAGTTCCAAATTGCTTTAGCCAACAGCAGGGCCCTACCGGTGAGGAGAGAAATTAAAAAGGCGACCTTCGCGTTTTCTGACGGGAAATGTTGAGGCTGCATCTGGATATATAATTCGACTTGAAGGAGAAACCCGCTACACTCAGTTTCCTTGCCCGCAAATGTTGTACGCATGGCCATGGGACATCCTGAGGCAGATGGCGGTGTAGGATTTAAAGCCGCTTTGATGGCATCCACCAGGTCCGTGAGCGGGTCAGATGTGGTGGCTCCCTCCGTGTTCATGGAAATGCGATCTGGTTGTCTGTCACGCACAGGAACAGAAACAGGACCAGAAGCAGGGGAAAGTGCAGACAATGATGTGATTTATAATCAAACAGGCAGAAGGTGATGGTGACTGGAACGTCTTATCTGAGAATCCTTGGAGTATGGTTATGGCAAGAGTCCACTTGTATGAAACCAGAAAACAGTGTAACACTTTGTGGGGTTCTCTAGGGAGCAGGTAGGAGTCTGGAGCAATTGTAGGGGGTGTGATCTGTAGACCAGACAGAGAGGGACTGGGGAAAAGAGTCATATAAACGGAGCGGCTGGATGGGGAACAGGTGGCTGTAATTAAAACTCTGGTGATGAGGAACGGGTGGGCGGTGCTACTTGTGATGTGACTGATGGAGGTGATTGGGGTGAATGCCTGACAGCCATGTTCTAGCGTGAATAAAATATGGATATATGATATTTGCAAATTATTGCATTCTGTTTTTATTTATATTTTACAGCATCCCAGAATTTTTTAATTAAACATTTTGGGATTGTATGTCTGCTTAAAAGTCATCAAATACTTTAATAAATCTGTGTGGTTCCCTGGTGGATGTATTCTGTAATGAATCATTAGACACGTTGTGATCCATATGCCGCGTTGCCGCGTATTATAAATCGTGGTCAAGCAGGTCGGCAACAGGTAAACAACAAAATCAGAGATGAAACAAAACGATAAACAATAACCAGGCGAGAATTGTGTCTTTGCTTTTTTGCACACTGTCTATTCTGTATATTTGTATATTATTCGTTTTATTACCTGTCTTGTCTCGTCCAG
>JAZGTJ010012547.1:0-15780 GCA_036877575.1 Botia almorhae
CCTATTTACAATCCCATACCAGACTAACACATAACATAAAAGATCAAAGATTGTGTACAATAATTCATCACAGACAGCCGTAACTGTTAATTAAAATTTACAACACACAATAAAAGCATACAGTGGACAGAAAGATGTAGACGCGCTACCAAACCTGCATAGAATGTCTCATGCAGTTTTTGCTCTCAGCAATTTTCTTGTTCTGCAGACGAATGAAGTGGAACTATTTCTAAAAGCTCTTTATACAGATCCACTGGGGAAGAAGGTCTGACCTGCACACCTGCCTCTATAACCTGAAGGTGCTGAAACTCCTGAGAGCTCTTGTGTTTGGAGATTAAAAGAGAAAGAGGACACCAAATGGTTTTGCAGGAGAGAGAACGAGCTGCAGACGTACAGCTCCGACGCTTCAGCACATATCAGACGTGCAGAGTGACTCCAGACTGCAGCGTGAAGACCGGCTGTCTGACCTCATCAGTCAAAGCACAGGGATAAAACCACTGCAGCCTTTCACTAAGAGTTTAACTGACTTTCAACAATGACCTGAATGATTAAAAGCCTTCATATTATGAGATATATATTTGTATAGTGTATAATGAATGAGTGCAGTGAACGTTCAAGGTGTGTGGAGACTGATGCGAGCCTGCACCATCATGACGACACATGAAACATGATCTTCTAGTGACTCTTCAGTTGAACTGCTGAAATAAACAGGGAAATGCATCAGTGGCATTTTGGGTTGAACAGAAATACCTGTTTGTCCAACCAGCAGCAGAAAACACAGAGAGCCACACTGGAGCTCATCTGCAGGTGTATGTGTGTGGAGACAGCTCCAATAGGCTGTGTGTGTGTGTGTGTGTGTGTGTGTGTCTCTGTGTGGGTGACAGACACACCCGTCATCACTGTTCATCTGTATGACTGACCCTGAGCTGAACAGCTGCCTGGCAGCTATAAACTCTTCTCTCTGAAACAGCACCTTTAACCTCACAGTTAAGATGTTTTGACAAGACCTGCCAGCAATACTGAACCTGTTCTCCTCCAGTAACTGCTCACCTCTGTTGTTCACTGTTCTAACAGAATATTGATAGATTGGTCTGGAAACTCTGTACACATGTCAACAAATCAAGCTGCTGTCTGACATACATGCATGTTTACAAAGAAAACAGGTACTGTCCATTAACCTTGTCTGCCTGTAGACAAGACAAGTTTAAAGACAAGTAAAGTTTCATTGCTCAGAAGTTGTTCGTTTTTAAAATTCTAAATCAAATCAAAAGAATAACTGCTGACACTAAAGATACACAACTGTATAATTCATGTGGACAGGATCTTTGTATCAGAAGTAGAAGACACAGAATTGATCTTTATTTAATCCAGAGATGTAATTAGTGATGTGTTTCCAGAGCAATGATTGAGACATAAAGAGATTTAACACATACATTTCTCATAGAAATTGCACCTACAGAGAGAAATTCTACCTGAACAGAGCAGAAAACATCACATTGCCTAAAACATGTTCAATTACATTTCAGGATTGCATTAACTTCCAAGATCTTTTAACTTTAAACATATTTTAGGCACGTGAGGGAGCCTCAAACATCTTGCTGGACACTGAGATCTCTCAGTCTGCACTGTCTACAGCTGGCCAGGGGGAGCAATGAAGGAGAAACACAGAGATAAAGCGCTCAGAGCCCTCAGGCAAAACGTCACAGTTGACCGGCTGAGCAGCTGACAGGAAGTGTGCCTCAGGCCCGCCCGCTCTCACAGAACTTATCACTCACGGCTTCCATCGGTCCTCCACTATAGAAACGACTTTCTAATGACTGTATAGGATGTATTAGGACGCCTCACTCATGATTCTCAGAAGGATTTCACAGAGAAATTTCTCTCGTTTGTCTGAGTCTTCTAATGGACGCCATTTTCAGACACACAGTGCAGATTTCTTGAGCAAACAACAGGTTTTTGAATGTGGAAAAGCATCTTAATGAGACAGATTTTGATATTTATGTTCATTTTCGTCAAGGGCCAATGCTGGAGTGTGGACGATGAGGTCTACAAAAAAAACAATGATCGTTCCAAACAACAACAATCAACAGACATTAAGTGCTAATAAGAACGCCAGAGGAAGTTTATTGTCCTGTCAGTGATCTCTGAATAGCTGGAAGCATGTGGACAGGCACAGAAACGGCGGGACAGGATGAACAAGACCGCTGCAGACAACAGCAGCCAAAGAGACAGACAGAGGTGATGATTATCACTCTTTCCAGATCAAACCTGCTTACTGCAATGATCTGAGGAATGGATTTAAAATGTGCTCAAATTTGTTCAATGGACTCCTACATTCTTATTGGTTGCTTAAAGTTCAAATATTTATTAAATAAAAACGGCTCTTATTTTTCTAATTTCACTCACAATGTGTCAAACTGTGAAATACAGGAATGCATCAAAAAGAACAATGTGGATAGAAATAGTATAAAATATAAATAGACTGGCTTGTCTAATTAGGGCCTATTTTCAAAAATGACTAATCAAGCATTTATTAGTCACTGAGTCTCATGAAGTGACTCACAAAATTCATGTGTAACTGGAGAAACTCTTGGGGAATCTTTTATCATCCATTAAATTTGTAATGTTAATGCATAAGCATTTCTATCATCTTAATTTCATCAGTCCTGTGATGTGACGACTATGTAACGTTCAGCATTATTAAGTATAAGATGATTAAAAGTGTTTTATTTGCGTAGCTGTAACATATTGAAGTCTAACTGCTGGTAACAAATAGTCAAAAAAATACAGCAGGATTATTGACTATATCCTGCAGTGAAATGACAACTTCATTGTCACTATTTTAAGGACAGGAGCTTTGGAACCCTGTACCTCGGCAGGCGGGTAGCAGCGAGCTCCAGGTGCCGTTGTGGGTGCAGGTGCTGGTAGCTACACTCCCATTTTCCATCACGTAACCGGGCTGGCAGGTGTACGTCACGTTCCCACCGATGGTGAAGTCCTCACCAAACCTCAGCCCACCAGCAGGAACACCAGGATCTCCACAGCTGATCACTGCCAAGAGATGAAACGAAGAAAGAGTCTCAAGATGTTGATGAAGTCTGAAACGATAGAAGTCTACGTCTTGACACTCTGGAATGAAGACACCAGGCTTATGCAGGCTGAGAGACTGCAGGTGTACAGAAACACAGTAATGCAGACCATCATTCAAACGGTTTTAAGACGGTCTCCATGGGAACTATAACTAAATAAACATTATTCAGAAAGCTTCTGTTAAACTTCAGCTGGTTGTAACGATCAGATCTTGAGGTTACACAACCAACAAAAATGATAACCGTGTCATTTTATAAAACAACATCATATACATTATATATAATAAATGTATATATAATATACATGTATAACGCTTTCTTATTACATTCAAATAAGAATATATTTACTATTTGTGATTGAGTAACATGATTAGTTACTCAAATCATTAGTAGTTTACACATCACAATTAGTACAGTACTGCTTAAACTGTACGAGTTCTCATATTTTTCCCCAAAACATTTTGTTATGCTGGTTGAAAGTCTCTTCACATCCTGATAACAATCACTAAGTAAAGTGATATTTCTATAAATATATGTGGATGGCACAGCACCATAAAATGTTTGGGGTTTAGTCCCATATTTAGGGACTAAAATATCACAGGTGGACTTTTATAAATGGTCTTGAATAAACTTGGCAACCACTTACAACAGCAGTGCAATAAAACCCAATCAGAACACCTTAGCAACTACGTAGTAATGCCCTGGCAACAACCAGTGTTCTGCACAGGCGAGTATGACTGGTGTGCTGATATACTGGGTGATAAATAAGTGTGAAAACTGAGATTTATAGAGAGAGTTTATACCGTCTCTGTATTAAAATTAATAACATATTTTCAGGGTAATCTCACAGAGATTTCAATTCATGTTTCTAATGGAAAGCTAATGGTGCAGAGGCTGGTGAAATATGACGAATTTAAACATTTCTGATTTACCCTGTGGAGGAAACACTAAACTGACTACATCTCTTCAACTTACAAAAATCGCACTTCAATTAAATGTTTAAAACATATCGGCCTCAGAAGCAACAAAACTGCATTAACTGTTATTTTGTTCAGATAAACAGGCCTGATTTACAGAGTCACTCTGTGTATGCCATATATTTAGTTATTTATAAAAAATGTTGATAACCTTTCTATATCAATCAACAGGCAAACATTCATTTCAATGTTTGTTTAAGCAGACATTGTCGAACGAAACCTCGGATCAACCAATCACAAGAGTTTAGGGCGTGGCTACCTGTCTGAACGATGAGGGCAGTAAACTGAAAACATTAAAACAATGACTGTGGCAGAAATAAACATGACACATCACCTTTCTCCGTCAACAGAACCGCATCCCAGACTCAAGTAACGTTTCATTCCAGTGACCTACTGAGACTCACACTCCCTCACTCATTACAGGCGACTACACCAAAATCAATCTGGCATTGTGTGTCAGTCTGAAATTGATTCTTCCTGTCAGATCATTCTCTTATTACTTAGACAGTGGCAGTACTAAATCTCTTTATATTAATGAGATTGCTCACAGGGTGAACTGAATCCAATAACCACCCCTGAAGTTGGGCTAAATACAAACCGTTTGTTCAGCTGTTATGGAAAATCTTTCCTGCAGGATTGGCAACATTAACAGAAGGCAACAGTGAAGGAAAAGCAGAGCAGTTGAGTGAAGACTTTAATGTTGCCAACATGGCACTAGTTTTCTAGCTTGTGGATCTGAGGGCTGTAAGTACGTACAGGTGCAGTTGGGTTCAGCTCCAGACCAGGTGCCATTAGCCAGACACTGTCGAGAGGGTGAGCCAGACAGACGATATCCATCCACACACGAGTAGATGATGGAGTGAGAGAAGGTGGTGCCGTCCACACGCAAAACACGCCCATTAGCCGGAGTCCCGGGATTCCCACACTGAACAGCTATTGGATGAGAGAGAATGACATCAGCAGCCAATAGAAACACATACTGTCATATACCGTCAATCTTATAATTATGTCTTTAGAAAGATAATATCTTGAGTCATCATATAATTAAAATGTATTCATTTACCTCAAGATCTCACAATCCAACAAATAAACACTTAAACACAACTGTCTGGTAGCATTTTAAAAACCTTAAAATATTAAAAAAATATAAAACATTAAACATCAGTCTTTAATTTCATAAAATGATATGGATCCATTCTGAACAGCCCAGCAGGTTGTTTCCTTTTGCACACAAGAACTTCAGAGCGAGTGTTACTGTCCACATGCAACCTCGTAAAGCTACAGTAGCACATTTCTGTTGTTCCCTTTAAGCCATTGAAAATAGCACACGCGCAGGTCGAGTGAGGTGAAATTGCGTGGTAGTATGTCAGTGTTTGTTTGGCATGATGCAATTTAATGTACGATAACCTATAAGAACAGAGCCATGTAGCAACAACATTCAAGCTTGAGAAATTTCCGCCTCCTGGGGACTGCGCGCTAACAATCTGTAAATCTGTTTTATAGCTGGACTGCAATAACCTGTCACCCTTGAGATGCCACAGAAAATGCGTCAAGCTAAAAAGAGCTGCAGAAACAGCATCAACTCGCGCGCCACCTCCTGAGCCTCTGGGCCTGTACGGCACAAGGTCGTCCTTCTTGAGAAATACGCAACACAGTGATGCCGATATTTGATGAGAGAACAGATTTCTCTCTGCAGGGTTCAACTGATGCATATCAGTGTCTGTATGTGTGCTTACACCACTCCTGGCTGCGCGCATGCATTATTTATTGCATCTGTGAGAGTCACTTACGTTTACAGGTGGGCTGTCGACCTGACCAGGTGCCGTTGGGAAAACAGATCCTTTCCGCTGAGCCGTAGAGTGTGTGACCTGTGGAGCAAGTGAATCGAACCTTAGCGTGCTGCTGAAAGCTGCTCTCCTCTCGGGTGGCGTGGGCTGGCGTGCCCGGATCTCCGCAGGCATTCCTTTTATCACCTACAAATGCAACGAACAAAAAGATATTCACTGTATTTCATCTCAATGACAACAGCTGGAATCTTGTCTGCCTGAGAGCAATAAAGAGCTACTCAGTTATCTATTAGAGATATTATAAATCCAAACACAACTTCTCCTCTACCAGTGCAGGCCTCTGAGCACTTCTGGAGCATCGCATGGCCACAAAGAGAATTTTTTAGCACTGAATTGCCAGAGCTCAGATAAGGGGCGGCTCTCAGAGGAACACTTCCCTGTACTCTCAGCTGTCATTCAAGATGGCCTTTCAAAAGATCTGAGGACAGAACCTTTTGTGTGTGTGAAACTGCTGTTTTTATTGGACAATCGTTTTTTGTATTATCAGGCAAGTATGTGAAACTTCACAGTCAATGAAAAAATTAAATCAATGACAAGAATATTTCAGATAAGATGATTCTGTACTCTCCCTCAGATACAGCTCCTGGCCCCTATATGTCTAACATACAGAAAAGTCTTGGAACAACACAAGGGTGTGCAAATGATGGCAGCGTTTTCATGTTAGTGCGAACAACCTCTTTGCGTTTCAAAACTATTCACACATGTTAGCGTAAATATGTGAAAACGCATATTGCATTTTAAGGTGCAAATTAGCAGGCCACAATCTACAGAGAGACAATTAAAAGCCTAAATTATCTTTATTAATAGTGTGATATGCTATGAGGAAAGAGTTTCAGGGGTGTGAGAAAAGCAAAACCTTTTCAAACAACAGTGTGAGAACCAAAGGTATCAATAATTATCTAACACTTGCTAGCATATACGATTAGCATAAATAAATGTGAAAAAATATTCATCAAACAGAGCCAGACAGACAGAGCTGCATGGATGTCAGAGACGGTGGATCTCTCTCTGTGGATTCCTCACACATACGCTCTACGACAACAGCAGTCAAACACTGTTGCTTTAGTTCATTGTAAATCTGGGACACTTCTACAGTGTGGCACAGAAAATGAGGTGAGGTATGCACACATCTGACATCACACCAGACATGATGATGTCACACAGAACTGAAAGAGCGAGGGGAAAACCAAAAGCTGTTTGTTCAAATGTCTTCCCTGCCTGTCTCCCCTAAATGGTGTGATCAGGACAGATTGACGTTACTCATTAACCCTTTGAGTTCAACGTTCTGCCTTTTTCTGCCGTTTTACAAACGGACACGTTTAAAATGATCTCTTTCACCTCAAATAGCCATAAAAACAGCCACAGCTTCCATTAAATGACAGTGAAAGTTGTTTTCTGCTCCTGATGGACTCTAGGGTTGGGGCTCCAGGTGTATGTGTGCTGATATACAGTATTATAGAACCTTCATTAGATACGTCTGCAGGTGAAAGTGTTGAATACTATGAAACGGTTATAGTTCTCACTAATTGGCACTGTGCATTCGTGTGAGCGCAAGCTAAAGTTCACCCACCAGAAGCTTAGCGGGATATAATAAGCTGTAAAGTTTGTTACATAAAGTCTGAATCACCTGGCAGTGTGGAAAGCTCTCGATTTTGTTTCACATTCTGTCATGTTGTGCTGGTAGTATCGGCTTTGTGTCGTCAGTGAAATTCATTTTGTGAGTAAAAAGCGTAAAACTCCCACGGAACCGAGCCCTTCGGGGACGCGGGTTTAATATTTAAACACGTGCCAAAAGACGCTACTAAAGCTAGCATGAAATCCACAGACTCCTACAACTTTGGTAATGCGACAAAACCACTTTGTTTCACATTCCTCCTGAAAATGGCAGCAATTTCACGACTCAAGATACTGTATACTGCAGAATGTCCCCACATCAAACCTTCGACAAAAAACTGAACATGTTCACACAGAATACAGACGCAGCACTAGAAAGACTCATATCTCAGGAGATGTCTCTGATGTTTCTCCTAAAACAGTGGGAAGGGGGGTATGGTCACTGGTCTTACGATAAATGAAAATACTAATGTTAACTCTCTCCAGGTATTATCAGATATTAGGGATTATCAAACACAGCGTCATGCGTACTGATGTTGAAACAGTGTTACAGTATCACTGCATAAGTGTACAGAATACATGATGCATTACTGAGTAGTTAGCCAGCATCCTACTGAGACCAACCAAATAAAAAGAGAGAGAGCTTGAGAGAGAGGGGGATCTATAGAGGAAATGACTTCGAGAGGGAGATAGAACTATAAAAAGAGATGAAAGAGGGAGAGCTACAGACTATAGAGACACAGATCTATAGAGAGAGACCTACATAGAGAGAGAGAGAGAGAGAGAGAAAGAGAGAGCTATAAAGAGGGAGAGAAGAAGAAAAGGGGGCGATTAGATAGCAGGGAGAGAGATCCCCCTGCTTGTGCGGTTTTTGGGTCACTGCTCGCAGTAAATGCAGCGCTGCATGCAGATGCACAAAGAGGTGCGACGTTTTATTTCACACACATTCACAAACATTTTGTGGATCTACAGTCATTTACAGCTTTTCTGAGGCTTTCCTGGTGTCTTATGGGCTTCCTGAAGCTGGAATGAGTCCTCATGCGTGCTTTCAGTCTATAGCCCAGAACAATCATCAAAACACCTTCCATGTTCCACAAAAGACAGAAAGATCAACAGTTTGGATCGACCTGAGTAAGTAAATGAAGACGCTACTATTTTTAGCGTAATTCTTCCTTTAAATTCAGGAAAATGCCAGACAGCTCATCAGGGGGAAATACTGGTGTAACGTTTCACAGACTGCTTTACACGCAGAGACAGAAATCATTATTCAGCTGAACCTAACTCAACATGAGACTGACAGGAAATAAGATGAACTTCTCTCAACAATGTGTTCGTTCAGTCTGGGCCTCATTGAGCTAGTGCACACCTCTACTAACAAACACACACATGAAGAAAGCAAAAGTACAAAATATTTTTAGAATAAAGCCATGCGGGTGGTTTTGGGGGCGGTCTTACCTGAGCAGTGGGGCTGGGAGCCACTCCATTGGCCATTCAGCTGACAGGTGCGGGTGGAATCACCAATCAGAACTCTGTCGTCTAAGCACCTGTAGTGCACGGCTGACCCGAAGGTGAATTTGTCTCCATTCATGACCGCAAAAGGAGGAGAACCAGGATGACCACAATCAATCTCTGCAGAACAAACATATTAGCTGGTTTATGATGGTTAGTTTTAGTTTTGCACTTGTCCAGCAGAATGATTTAAGTGAAGCTGGTTAAGATAGTTAGCAGCCTGGTGAGAACACCATCATTCAAAATATTACATACCCTGGGGACTAGCAGTGCTGGACTTTCTGACAGGTTAATCTGTGAAATCGCTTATCTGAGAGAGCTTCACTTATTGGTGGTTTACAGCATTATCAACAGAATAAAACACAAGCAGAACTGTGTAAACACTGGGTGCTTTAGAAATGAGTTTTGCAGAAACACATTCTGTGTGGGTCACAAAACATGAGCTGTGTGGGTGAAATTCAGCAATCTCATACAACTCAACATTACTGCGATTACATCATCTAAATTCATCTGCTCCACTTCATTTCTGAAACAATGTCACTACAATAAATCATAACAAAACACTGAACAAAAAACAAAACATTCCTGTGTGAGCAATATAAGTACATTCAAAATGTTTAAACTAAGAACCAAATACAGTAAAGTCTACATAAAAGTAACGAAGGCATTATTTTCAATAAATATGGAACATACAGAGGAATTCTGATTCTGGTAATTCTGATTCATACACACCAATATATATATACAGAATAAACTGTATAGTACAAACTACAAACGATGATGAATCTGTTCGAATCACACCAATGAGTCGCACTGACCAACAGTGACGAAACATCAGCAGGTAAAACAGCATTAGAGCATCAGAGATCCGACTAGTGTGACTGCTCTCATACAAATAATGAGACAAGAGGGGCTTGTTAATCTAATGACAAAAACTTCATAGCCCAATAAAAAACACAATCACCACAATATTCTCAAAGTTGTTTTATTTTATACCTAAATTATTGAATATATTTGATATGACGCTAGATGCTACTACATGACCGCTAAAGAGAGTAATTATATTATTGGATTTTAAAAACATCCAGTTGTGTGGATCACAAGAGCAGAATAAACTCTCATTCAGCTCAGCTTTTTTATAAGTCTGTGTTTTGATGTTTATTCTCTTTTGAATTGGAAATGCACCTGAATTACACTGAGGCAGTTAAAACTTTAATAGTATTCATCAGACTTAAAGGCTGATGAGGAAGACAAAAGGAACCGCTTCTTAAAATTCACCATTTAAAAGCAGCAAGTGGTCTCTGTCGGCTAAGTAAAGTGAAGAATTATCTTGTATACACCTGAGGAGAGAAAATACAAGACTAATAAATAGCTGGTAGGATTGTTCTCTTTTCCCTCCCGGCTAAAACCGACAGGAAACAGTCAAGTCTGAAGCAATTACAGTGACAGAGATGGAAGAACTCAAGGTAATTATAACCTCACGGGAAAACGAAGATGTCTCTCTAATGAACTTGCCTGTGAATCCCCTGCATTTATCTCTCTTGACCCCAATACTCCTCCAACCCACAGAAAAGCTGTTAAATTCACTGCTGTCCACTGCTGAACCTCAAGCCATGAAGACTTTCTCCACAGACAGCGAAGAATCCATCACAAGTGCTCTGAGAGCCGAGTGATACACTGGCTTGTACATATGCTGGGAAACCCCTGACATTTTCCACTGCCCTTCAGACTGAGACGCTTCAAAGATTTCAACCAGATGGCCCAGATAGAGGAAGAGACGTACCCAGACACTCTGGTAATGGCTTGTCCCAGTAACCCACCGGCTGGCAGGTTAGAACCGACGACCCGAACAGGTAATAGCCCGGATTGCAATCATAGGACACCACCGTACCGAAAGTAAAGTTCCCGTACTCGATTTTACTCTTTCTGATGGAGTTGGCTGGAATTCCCGGATCAGTGCAGTTAATGACTGAAAAACAGACAGTAATATCAAAACATACATCTTGTCTTCTGTCTGCAGAACTGTTACTATTCAGATTACAGCTGAATGAGTGAAACATTTTTAAAAGTCATTTCCATCACTGCTCAGTTTTGAATGTGATGGTAATGAGGTTCAGACCTCGGCAGGTGGGTGGCTGGTGGCTCCACTGACGGTCAGTCTGGCACTGTGCTTGAGACGGTCCTTCCAGAACGTAGCCAGTGTTACAGAGAAATGTCACCACATCATTGAGGTTAAATCCGTCACCCACCGTACGACCGTAAATCGGACTGCCCGGGTGCCCACAACTGACAGCTGACACCCAAAAAACAAATCTTAACATTAATATAACTGATGAAGTTTACAGTTCACAGTAACAGTCAATCTTCATAACTGATATTTTTCAGTTTCGAAGCAAAACAAATGACATATCACAACTATGGGAACTATATAAATACAATTAAAATGTTAAACACATCAAAACTGTATCAAAGTAAACTTCAATTTAAAACTAATTTCAATCCATACAATCCATAACTTTTGCTCTATCGCCATCTCTGTTTGAAACAAAAACTTTCATTACACATGTTAAAATCAAATGACGTAAAACTCACAAAACCTGACCCAACAGCTCAAACTATAAATCATTATTATAAATTTATGTTTGGGAATCGGGATAAGGTGAAAAATTGTTTGGAACACTGATCTGCTAGCTCTGATCTGCTACTTGCTCAATGTTTTTTTTGTGCATTTATAACCAAAAAATAACAGATTGCAGCCTTAAACACATTTTTAATTTTTTTAATGAAAATTTAAATTTAGTAAAATTTGTGTGAATCTTTCTCTTGCAGTGTTTTCCACTGTCTTATCTGTAAGAGAAATTCTCAATTCTTGACAAAAAAAATCAAGAACTTACAAGCGAATATGTAAGACGCTTTATATTGTGGCAAGCACACACAGAACAAATCATTCAGTCACCCACATAAGATAAGAGTGATGTTGCTGTTTTCATCATAAGATGAGTGTCAGAATTTACAGATCTGATGTCTTTACTGTCTAAATATGTGTTGGTTATATATCAATCAAAGCAGTGTTTCCCCATAACACTTTCTCATACTGCTGTAGAACTTACACACACAGGCGGGCAGCTGACCGGACCAGTTATGATCCTGTTGACATATACGCACAGAGGAGCCGATGAGCCGGAATCCTGGATTACACTGATACACCACAGTGTCCCTGTAGCCGAAGTTTTCCCCAATCACCTGACCATTCACAATCCTTTCTGGAAGACCACAGTGACCAGCTGAGGGAAAACATGAGGAACATCTGCTCTTACAGTCTGATATCACTCTAGTGTGCATTACATAGATGTTCCTGGATCAGCACTCTTATCAAATTAGAGTGTAGGGTTTGCCTTTGGACTGAGGTTCTGATCGGTTCATTTTTATGAACCATATAGGCATGTAGGAAATGTTTTCTCTGTTTCAGAACATCTAGCCAAAGGTGGTTAGCTGACCTCCCAGAAAGTATTGATGGTTTTATAATGGTTTTGGACACTTTACATGCGATCAGACTGGGAGATTAGCTAGACCATCTAAACCATCAAACCATCTTAGCCTCAATTTCACAAGCATACAACATAGTGAGCTGACTTGATGCCTACACCGTCATCCTCCTTTTAAAGTAGTATCCTAACTGAAAGAGAATCTTGTGACTGATGTGATGTGCACTACAGAGGCAGAAAATCTTTCTTTTCCCTCAAAGCACATAGGATAGATTAGCATGTGCTAAGCTAATTCTACAAAACTCAGAGCATAAACCTACATAACACATGCTGCCGAGAAAGGCAACTCACTATGTTCTGAAACGGAGCCCTTTATTTGCTTGCAGTGATGCTCATGCTACATTAAGGCAGGATAAGTAAACGCGTGTTGCTATGGAAACGCAGATAATGAAATGTCACAGAACTCTTTCTAAGGCCTTGTTCAAGGATTCAGTCTTTGTTAAAAGGTTTGGTTTGGAGGTTTGTTGCGTTACCCAGACAATGTGTTTCTGTTCCACTCCAGAGACCTGAAGCCAGGCATTCTCGAACGGTGGAGCCCGCCAGAATGTAGCCGGAGTTGCAGGTGAAAATGGCCGTTGCTCCGAAGGTCGTCTGCGTTCCAATTTTCTTTCCATTAGGAGGAGTGGGCAGCTCTCCACATGAAATAACTGCAGTAAGAGGCAATAAAGGGAGCGGAATGAACTGCCACGCACCTGAGAGTCAAAATGTACAGTAATTTACACCCGCTCCCCCGCCCCAAAAACACACACAAGAAATATACAACAAAACAAGGGAAATATCTCAGAGAAAACGGCTTAAAAAACTCAGTTTAATGACCACCTGACTGGACTTTCAGACAGATTAACAGTTAAGATCTTCTAAACGCATTTATTCTTATTCAGTAATTCAGTATATTCACTATTCTTATTGTAGTAATGAATACTTTAAAGTGTCCATGCTACTAACCAACTGTAACTACATTCATCAGTGGCATTACATCAGTATTTTTTGAAGTTTTGAAGTAGCTTTCAAGTTTTTAGTTGTACAGTAGCAGTGTTGTAATGGCACATGGGCACATAAAAAAAGATTTTGAGATGATAAATAAATGTTGAAGGATTATATACTGATTATATAATTATTTATTACACAGTATGAGAGGCACAGCAGGTCGTCCATGTAAGAATCAGTTCATGTGTTTCCAGCAGTTCTTCATCTCTCATCTGGCTGTTGTTTGTGTATCACACACCCTCAGCAGTGTGCGAGATTCAGTCAGAGGCTCATCACTCATAAAGTGACTCTAATGTTTAGATTGTGGATATCATGGGGGTTCTCACATTTATCATCTGTAAAGTTTAGCACATGATTGTTTTTCGGTCACACATCTGAGGACACATCTGCCAGTGCAGTGCAGTGCTGCGACAGAATCAAGCCAGCGACACACTCCCTCAGGTTTCCAGACTCATTTAACTGTCTGTGTGCTGGAGTGTGTATTTTATTAAATTGCTATTTAAAGAATCTTTAAGACAGAATCTTTATTTGCACACAGTTTCTGCTTCCTGGGACATTCCTATTGGTTATTACAATTAATGTCCATTCAAGTGATTTTTTCAGAAGATCTTGAGCTAAATGGGTGTAAACCTACAACCTTCTCATGTCACTGTAGATCTTTAATTACTAGGCGAAAAATCCAAGACCAAAAGTATCTTGGCAAACAGTTCCCACTTATTTTCCTCAGCAACAAGCAAACCAACAACATGTTAATCCCCCATCACTCACCAAGTTGCCCGTTTCATGTTGGTAATGTATATCATGTCAGGTCTGACTGACCTTAACAACACACTGTGATAACAAGCACATAACTTACTCCTGCAGCGAGGTCGCTCTGTTCTCCAGCTCCACGTCCCATTGGCTGTGCAGTGAATGTGGGCGGGGCCCAGTCGGTAGTAACCAGGGTTACAGGTAAAGGCCACTTTGGTGCCAAATTCGTACCGAGAGCCATTTATAATCCTCCACTTGCCATGATCGAGGGTGAAGGAGCCGATACTGGGACAAGCCACGACTGTGAAAACAAACAACATTAGCACATTCAACACTTCTAATGAAACTTAAAATGTTCGCAATAATTATTTCTTGTACCCCAAACAGTTATAATGTTACATGTACAAGGTCATTTAAATATTATTGCAAAATCCAGTTTTCCATAATGCTGATTCTGTTTCAAAGCCTAGTGAGCATCCCTGCTGTGTAGTACCTTCACTAAGGCAGCTAGCTTCTTGATGCTCTACACACAAAGAACACTCATCACGAGCGAGACACGACTCACTATTGATTTCAAAACAGTTTCATGTAAAAATTGCAAGTTTGTTAGATAAAGTGATTTTTTAATCAATTTCTGGTCCTAAATGAATCACTTTTATCATTTCCCAGCTAGTGAAGGATACACATGATGCTGCCTTGGAATTTGTCCAGAAGGATTTATTTTAGGAGGCAGAGTAATTCTCCTCCATTATCACTGAGGCATTAAATGTTTGAAAGCGCATTAGGTTTGGGACAGAGCGATCAATGCGATCATTCACGCAGCCTGACGCACCTGTGCAGCGAGGGATCTTATTGTGGTTACTCCACGTGCTGTCCGCCTGACACACGGCGCTCGTCACCTCTTTGGAGGACAGCCGGAACCCGTCGTTACAGAAATATGTGGCTCTTGATCCTGAGGAATAATCAGCGGCCAGCACTCCTCCGTTCACCGGAGCTACGGGAGCCCCGCAGGACACGGCTGGAGGAGACATGATGATCATCTCCACATCAACACTCACAGACAACATACACGACATCACGGTTCTTAAAGCTGCAGTCCTTTTACCTCTCTACCGCCATCTCTGTTTGAAACATGCAATTACAGGTTACATGCAGCTATTGTCTTCATGTGGATGAGGGTTTTAATTCTGAACAATTGCGGTAAGAACAAGCTACAAACACTGCATCATCTACAGGTCCAGGACACGCGATATAGCAGCCAGATCTTATTTCTGTTTGCAGACGCACATTTCCCACGAAACTGGACATGACAGCTGAAATTATAACTCATCAATTTACCATTGTGAATCAGGGTAAGGTAAGCAGACAGTTTTAAACACTGATCTATCATGTACTTGACCATTAACTAGGGTGACCATATTCTGAGAATCCGAAAAGAGGACACCGCCACGCCCCTCCCCCC
>JAZGTJ010012548.1:2413-15779 GCA_036877575.1 Botia almorhae
GAAAATGAAAAAAAAAATCTTGGAAAATGATTTCAAATTCAGTCGACTGATTTGTAATAAAAACTTAACAATGAGTTCCATCAACAATTTTTATCCAGTACAAGTCGTGTAAAGATGACATGAAATGTCATGTGACATTCACAACATGTGTTTTCACTCATAAAGTGGAACCAGTGACACGAACCTGTTGGAAAAACACGTGAAAAGAATTGTGTTCTATACATGAAATCAGCGGTTCTTGCTCACGACTAATTTGTAGCTACATGCATTTTTAGTTTTAGCTTCCGGCATGTTGTCACGGCACGTTTCAGATGCAGAAATCCGCCCAATGCTGCCCACGACATCAGAACGCCGCATCAATCCCACAATCCACCTGGAGGACAACAACTGAAGCTACAGTGTGATTGGATGAGAGGATGAATAAGTCTTGAAATGACCTAATAACAAGTACAATCGCGAGACCTGAGTTGTCAGTCACGCTTCTATTTCTAAGAAAAAGTCCCAAATCATTTATTTGCAGATGGTCTAAATCTTCACCACACGGTGGCAGTGTTGGGTAAGACATTTTTGACCAATGGAAATCAATGTTTTGAGAATGATATTTTCACCTGTCATGGCCTGTATTTCCTGCTCAAGGACTCATCAAAATTTACATCCTATAGTTTAAACTCCGGTGCTGTAACTCATTTTGATAGTTCTGTTGAAGTTCAGCCCACTTCTGAGGGTGAAGGAAAGCCGTTATTGAAATTCATTTGTGCTTCTATTTCTAGGTCAGCTGAAATATTAAAGAGCCTTATATATCTTGTGTACTGTTTTGGTAATTGTTTGCCACACAAACTTGTAAATCTTATTAGCAATTTTTGTTAGCCCGGCTACTTGGGAACATTTTCAGAACATTGGCTAATGTTCTCTAAAACGTCTCTCAAAGCTATCAAAACACTTTTGGGAAGTTAGTGTAACATTTTTAACATATGTAAATGTATATTATTTATTATAATGTTATTAAGATGTTAGTGGAACATTTTAAAAACATTACAGACATAAACACGCTTGAATAATGGTCTTACAACCGAACAATAACATTAATAAAACATCTAAAACACCAGCTGTTTTAAACATTCCTAGAACTTTCAAAATAACATTTTTAACATTGTTGAATGAATTCTGATGTGTCATTATTTTTAGTAACATTAAATCACATTTAACATTTAAGTCACATTTTATCAAAATATCTGACTGTACTACTGTTAAGACTGTACTACTGAAGAAAGTACAGTACAGAAAGATACAGCTCAAGTTTGGGTCAATCTCTTTCCAGTTTTAAATCACAGTTTTCCTCTATTCCTTACATGTGATGAATGTTGCGTTCCTGATAAGAGAGTTTAACCTGATCAGTGTCTCATTTAAACTAAATCACGTTACAAATGACTGAAAACGGCAACAGGCCTGATTGATTTTTTTCTCTCCTTTTCTTTGCAGAATGATTCATTCTGATCTAATTGGGCTGTTCGTTAGATGTACGGGCCGCTGGTGCATGCGTGTGGAATAGATGTCCAAACCAAAGTTTTTGTTGATTAAAATCAGATCAGGATGAAGTGGCTGTTGGCGGTGTGTCAGCGCTCTGGTTTGCCAAACTCAGCAAAACACAGATGAGTAATTTAACACTTCATCAGAGCAGAGATACACAGCCACACGAACCCACATCTATTATCTGCTCAATGATTTCTCAACAGATCCACGTTTACTCACCATTTAACAGCGTTGTGTAAGATGTGTTTCCTAAAATATCTTTGTAGGAAAATAGACAAGATGAGTCAGTTGTCAGTGTGCAGTGTGAGTAGAACGTAGGTGGCCGAAACAGTCTGAACTTGGAAGAGTTTGAGGAGAAATATCTGAGGTGACATCGCACAGTTTGAGACATTGTTGAGCCCTCGTGTGAAGCTTTAAAAGACACTCATTTAAGGAGTTTTTCCCAGGAGAATAATTGGAGCAATTAAGCAATTCATTAAGCAAAAGACCAGCTAACAGGGAACGTTCTCAGTATGTCGGCTAGCGTTGTTTAAAAGTTCCCTCCTAGTTATCAAACATCCCTGCAGTAACATTAGTAGTAAACACACACACACACACACACACACACATATATCAAAAACGCTATTGTTTAGTTGTTTAAATAATGTTCTTATAACTAAGCAATCATGTCTAAAAAACTCATTTTGAACATTCCTATGCATAACATTCAAAATAAAATGTTTAATGAAAACATCACTACCACCTAAAATTGTTAGCTGGGAAGCCTCCATTTGTTCTCACTTTGATTTCTATGAGAAACAGTTGAGACATTAAAAACACAGTTCACACACAAATCTTGTCATCACTAACTCATGTCGTTTCTGTGTGGCTTGCCTTTCACCCTGGAACACACACGCACACACATACACACACACACACACACACACACACAATTGTTTTCCATTATGTTAACACTTCCTAATAAAAAAGTAAATGGGGTCTGTTACACAAAATGACACACAACTGTCACTAACATACTATCATAAAAGCACCGCAGAGGATTCACACACTGTACTCCAAATATTCTGCTGCAGCTGTTTTTACACCTGGGGCACGTCAGGTGTGACACGTCTCATCAATGACATCAAACCTGGTTTGAATGTACGCGATGTGAACTTCATGATATTTGCAGCAAATTCTTGAAGATTTCAGTCTGTTCCTCAAACCAATCATATGGGTTCAGAAGACTTAAGAAGATGTCACACGGAGAACTTATTTTTGGAAGTGTTGAATCTGAACAGTCACTCTTGACTCTTTACTGCGTAGAAAAGCGTGTTACGTTTTTGGAAAACATCTCTGCCGTGTTCTACGGACGAAGAAAAGTCACACACATTTGGAATGACACGATGTGGACAAAAGTGGACCGTTTTTTATGAACTGTTCCCTTAAATAGATCTCATTTGTGATATTTCTTTTTTGCACTATCAGACTTATTTAGCTGTGGATGTTGTTTATTACATAGACCTGATTTATAAGGACAGCAGGCTGGATTCTTGTCCTTCATGCTCAAACACAATAAATATCTGCTCGTCTCTTTCTAGCTGTATTTTGTGGTATCTCATATTGCTTGCAAGCCGCTGTCCTCAAACTCAGGTAAAAGTCAGAGTATTTCCAATTTATGAAGGGCCTGTAACATCAACCCAATGGATTATAATCCGAATTCATAATCTACACTATGACACAACAGCTTGACTGTAAGTAAATAGATTCTTGTTCATTAATGACTGATTCTTGTTAATTAATGCTAATAAAGATGAAGAGATGGCTTCAGCATAATTGGGCAAATATATAATATAAGCCCTGCCTTATAATATTTGCCCTGACAAGAGGTAAATAACTAAACTACTAAACTAACTAAACTGGCTAATCGGCTAAAAGTAGTTTCTTCATCGTTAACTTATTAAAAGAACATATATATTTTTTTAATTAGCAAAGGGTACTGCTAATTTTTTAAAAATATTGATTATGAATCTTAAATATAAGCACTTTTGCGATGGCAGTGCGTTAGAACCACAGAACTAACTTATTAACTAACCAATTTTCTCCCGCAGTAAACTGACGTCTGTGCCGCTAACCACCGGCCCTTCACAAATGATCAAAGACCGCTGGTAAGCATTTATCGTTTTTATTGTAAAATTGGAAAAAGAAGAAAGACAGAAAAAGCCCCAATAAGCATCATTTATACATATTATGTCAGAAATGATCAACTTAAAATCCGTACATAAATATATAAATGAATGCGAATGATCGAATTCTAATAATAAAATTATTGAAATAAGTTCATGGCTGAAGCTAAAATAATAGTAAAAATAAATAGAACACGATAATTAAAACCTTTTACACATTTAATTTTCAAAGCAGCAAGTTCAGGAGGAAAGATAACGGTCTGTTTTTCTTCAAAATGAAAAGAACAGGAAGAGGTTTTCTCCTTGACATCTTCAGCAAAGGTCTCATGGTGCAGATGTTACGAGAACCACTGAACTGTACAGTTCATGAATCCTGTCTCACATTTCCCTCCATAGCATTTAAACACACTCATTATTTAGCTTACATCTGTTTTATGTATATTGTGCTAAGAAACCATACATAATAACACAATCGTTTATAGCAAACCCAACCCAGAGTTCCATGCCCAGCGGAGTCAGCTGAAGAGCGCTGATCCTGGATCAGTTTAACCGGATAGAGCTCATTTTTAGGCCCAGAAGGGTTGGTTGAGGAAAGCCGATCCTGGATCAGTTCAACTGGACAGCGTTCATTTTTTCATGCCCAGAAGGGTCAGCTGAAGAGGGCTGATCCTGGGTCAGGTCAACCAGACAGACCTCCATCTCATGTTCATTAGAGTTAACTAGGTAGGTAGAGCTGATCCTGGATCAGTTCAGCTGGACAAAAAGTAACTGGGAGCATCTGTCTGACTCTTACCAACCCTTTATACCTGAAAAGAAGCTTTCTGTGCTATCAATAATCCTACCAAATACAGAAGACAGATTTTGTCATTTATTTTCAAGTGCATCCCATTGCATTCACTACCTGGACACATATAAACCATTCATAGGAATATCACACGGGAATATTTATCTATGACGCCCTACTTTCCTATTTCATTCCTATTTCCTTTGTACAAAACATTCTGAGTGTTGGGTGCAACGAAATATTATGGCAAAAATGAGGAAACCAAAAGGAACGTGGAGTGAGACGGATTAGAAAGCTTGAGGTTTGTATGTTTCGATACGGTATGCAGCTTCGCTCTAGCAGAGTATTGTGGCAGTATGAAGGAGTATGAAAGAAGATAACATGGCTTAGTTCAGGTAGTAACATCATATATGAATACAAAACACAGTTTGTAAAACATACTCCAAAAATAGCCCAAAACCTGAAGAGCATGTCCAGCGGCCCCTGCATTTGGACTCTCGCTGGAGCGGTATGCTTCCATGATATCTGTACTGCAAGATAACACGCCACAAACTAGAACCGCACCCCCACTAGCGCCCGGGCATCCTTGAAGCTTTGACCTTTACCCTTGGAGGTATTGGTTGAAAATGAAAATAAAAAACGGTGCAACAATGCATTTTTATGTTTTCTAAGCCTTTTACTAAAAAAGTGTCTCGCTACGTTTCTAGCAATTAGCATGCACAAAGAGTGAATAAACAACTATAGGCAGGGCAAGCTATGAAATAAGAACTATTTTCCTTTTTTTGGCAATAAATAGAATAAAAATTGAAATAGAATGTGAATCTTCATGTTTGTACATCATGTGTGTGTGTTAGCGTTAGCCACAGGTTTAAAAACACCTCGAAAAACGACATGTGCCTCTGCCTGGTACAGCTGCCACATGGCTAGGAATGTACTCTGGTGTTATGAGACATGTTCAGAATGGAATACTAGCGTACTTCAAGTAGCGTGTGAAACAATACGCAGTATGCAACAACAAATGTGACGATCTCATAAGGTTGCATAATCAATTCAACTGGATTTGTTAAGTGTGAATGCTGCTTGTGTATTGTATCACTATGTATATTGTTTAATACAGTTTGGCAAATGCACTAGGCCATCCGGGTGTTCCATGCATGCAGAAAATGAGCATACCATGCACAGTATACTACAAAAAAGTACAAGTAGTATGCCACTCCGAACAAACTCATAATCTCACTGGATCCTGTCTCAGAATGATGATGTCAGTCTCCAAGGTAGTGACATCATCATTCTGCCATTCCAAACAAACGCATAATCTCACTGGATCCTGTCTCAGAATGATGATGTCAGTCTACAAGGTGATGACATCATTATTCTGCCATTTCGAACATACTCATAACCTCACTGGATCCTGTCTCAGAATGATGATGTCACTCTACAAGGTAGTCACCCATCAGTTAAAGTTAGTCAGATTGCAGGTTTGGTCATGACATAACACTGAACGTGGCCTCTGGAGATTACACTGAGTGTCTGACATCATTTACTATGAAAAGAATATTGTAGAATATTGTCGTTATATAATATGATATATATATCAGAAGAGAGGGTGCAGAAATGTGCCCTTAAAACTTAACTTATATAGTTGCTTTCCATTGCAATGGATTTATATGATGATATTGAATTGAAAATCTTATCTCTCCCTGATCACTAATTTCAGAAAAGACAGACAGGTGGCAGATATCTGAGGGACAATAACTGGAATGTTTGTGGTTCTATTGTCTGTGTGTGTGTGTTTTTGAGGCCCTTTGTGTACTTTAACTGGCTTTAAATACTCATTCTGCATTATAGGTGACCTGTTCTGTAAAATAATCCATTTTGATATGATATTTATGGACTTCAATTCAACATTTAGAAATGGCTCTGCAGAAACCATCCTGGACTGAGTCTATGGCTCACATCAGATCAGACTGAACTTGCACTCTTAAATTAAAGGTTCTTCAGAGTTCCAAGAACTCTTCTTAACAGGAACTATATTTTTTTCTGGCAGTATGGTTGTCTAGGAGCAGTTGTCTACATGCATATGTACACTATTTTTTTAAAAGCTGGAATTCATTAACTTCTTTTGGTTAAAGTAATAAAACATTTGCAACGCTAAAGTTATAATAATATTGTATAATTTGGAATGTTGGGTCTGTTTGAAATGTCCACCTGTAAACAGAAAGAAGATACTATATTGTATGTCCGGGTACTGTAGATGCTGCAGTATTTTTAGCTTGTTCTAACAACACTTTAAAATTTAAACGTTAAAAAATAACTGCAGCTGTATGTTTCGAACAGAGATGACAGTAAAGTCAGAAGTTACGGACCGCAGCTTTAAACATTTAAGACAGGAGCGCGTAAAACATCACTGGTTGATTTTCACGAAACCTATCAAAAAATGTCCAAGTTATATTTCACTCCAAAATCAAATTTTCTTTTTTGCATTCACGTACTCATGAGAATTTGGGAGAAAATGGTATATTTCAATGTCTTAAATACTGTTACAATGCAAACAAAAATCGTAATGGTCCTCTACATATGATTCCTTTTTTTTTTACAGAAAACACTCTTGATTTCAGTGTATAATTGGTTGTGAACGTGTTTCTGTGAGACTCTCTTTATTATAAGAAAACATCAATCTCACAATGAGTTGATGTTTTCGGATGCTGGAACATCAGTCGCATCAACTATACGATTTGCTCAGCAAGCCTAGCTCAGCTCTTCTTTAATATTAAATTATGTATTTTATTTGACCTGTAAAGATTTTAAAATCCTCTTTGTCTCATAAATATTAAAGGGTGAGGGGGGGGGTTACAGAGTGAAATGTGCTGTCCAAACACATCAGTGTTAAGCAGAACTCAGACTGTCTGATATGAAAACGTTCACAAGAAGCAGCGTTCTCGTTTCCTGATCGTGGTTTGGTGGAAACTGTGCTGTCCTGGCACATGGCACGTTTGCACGGTTCTCTGGTCATGGCAGGAAGTTCTGCTCCGATAACAGCTTACTGATTGGTCCAAAACGTTAACAGGTTCAGATGGTCAAAATGACTAAGCATGAAGTTAGGGTCAACATGAAACTGCACGTCTTCTGCAATCTGCGGTATTTATGTATATAACAAAACAACACTTGATTTGGTCCAGCAGGGTTTTGACTGGAGGGGGAGAGGTGTGTCTGTATGACGGGGCGGGAGGGGACCGGTGACATCAGCTCAAATTTAAATAAAACAAAACGGAAGTCGTTTCAAATGAGGAGCAGATTTTTACATTTTGATGAAAGAATATGGAAATGTTTCTCTTTGGAATAACCTGCATTGATGAACCCTTCAGAAAGAAGCTCAGTGTTGACTTCATGTCGACCTTAACACGCTCTTAACACGCTCTTAACACGCTCTGCAGGTACTGACGACAGTCTGGCCTGTTTGTTTACACGCGCTTCTGCCTCCAAACGATTCTGTTCATACGGTTTTGTTCGATGACAAGACTACTTCATTTTCCTCGGTCATGGTCATTTAGGCTCAAACTGTGGCCCTGGCTCTACATAAATACTACGTTTACATAAGCATGCACAATACAGCGTAACTATGAGTAATTACAAAGTTCTTTTAAGTGTTAACCTACACATGGAATACCTGAATAAAGCATAAAGAGAAGAGATCTTCTGAGTCAGAAGTGTCTCAAGATTACAGACGTTTACTAAGACTTCAGATCTCTGTGTGCTGTGTTTTGCTGTCATGTGGTTTGATTTGTCTAATACAAATGTTCTAGAAGGCTCTTCTGGCAAACAGCATATCAGTGAAAGTCACCGAAACAAATTCAAAGCTTAATGTTTTACTATGGCACGATTCTAGGCTGTATCTAAATTAAAGGTTTCCTGAATCCTATCTCGACACAGCCCGTTCACACAGCGGAAACGTCGCTCTTTCATGCGCCGCCAAACGTCTTTTGTGGGGTTTTTTTTATCTCATTTCTTAGGATTTCGGCCCATATTCAAACGTTTTGAAGTGTCTAATGGACACAAAACATGGCATTAGCTGGAACAACAATATGATGAGATATTTTTAACGACAGTATAAGAAGGAGTTGGAAGTGCACAAGCTTAGCAATGTGACACAATGCAACCAAATGAATTTAAATCGATAAAAAGTAACAGGGTGATAGTAACATTACTCTAAAATTTAAATTTAAAAAATGAACTAATTAATGAATTAAATGTACACATTTTTACATTTAAACATTTTTACATTTTAAAATGTAAAAAATTTAAAACGTTAAAATGCTCGTCATAAAAAGCTGGGAAAAAACGTCCACTGTAAGATGTTTTGGCGGCGCATAAGAAAACAGACGTTTCCTTGAAGAAGTGTGTAGCTCAGTAATCAGAGCTGTTTTTGGCAAAAACGTCCAGTTATGTTCTCACAAGTTTTTTTTCTAGGTGGTGCATGAATGATTATAGCACAAAGTCTGAACGACCCGTTCTCTCTAAAAACTTTCTGTAATGAGACATGGCGATGAACAGCAGTTCAGAATGTGCCCATAACAATCCCATATCAACACACTTCATAGTTCATAACAATAGTCTAAAATACCCCACGAAACATAATCTATCAATATCCTTTAGACGTACGCGTTTTTTTTGCTCCAGTAGCCTGCAAACTAGTTTTTCGCAAAGGTTTTCAATAAAACGTACCCCATAAACCTACTCTATACACCCTGAAATAATTGTGTCTAACTTCTAATTGGAATATTATATGAATAGCATGTCTGTAATGTACGATAATCAATCAGTGTGGTAATATTTTACAAAGTTACGGTACCGACATAGATTTAAAAGATTTGGTCCTCTGGTCCCTACGGGTGAGGGTTCAATATACTGTGCCAGTGTCATATTCACAAACTCTGTAGAAGAGAGGGAATATATATATATAGAGAGAGAAGGAGGGAATTCTATTGGTCTAAATGGCGGGACACCTTGGATCTTCAACACTGAACCCTCATTATTCCACAGAAGTAAATTATGACTGACATTAATCGTTTCCAGTAGAGAGTCTTCTGATGTGTGCATGTTCTTTTGCTTCTAAGTCAGTCATTGCTTTGTGAACTCTACACGTCGCGGCCATGCACTGTTCCTCCAAACAGTTCGGTATATATTGTTTGTCAAAAGAGAGAGAAAAAAGTTTCAGTTTGTTTGTTTGTTTTTTGTCCTCGTTTCCGCCGCCGTCCCCCGTTACTCCGATCTTTCATCGCCGTGGAAACACGCGTACGTTAAATGCGATATGTTTCTCAAAACTCCCGTACGTGCTTGATTTCTCACTTTGTTGCTTCTTTGTGTGTTTTGTGTTGTTGTTTTGTGTTTAGTCTTTTATCGTGTGTTAGTTTTTCAAGAAAAGTTTCCGTCCGTCAAAATGTCAAGACAACGTCTACAACTGTTCAAAACCTGCCGGGGAAAGAGAAACAGAGAGAGAGACAGAGAGAGAATGTCAGAGCTCAGCTCTGGAGACAGACATGCAGCTGCACTGGGGGGAAAGCTCTTCTACATGTTGACAGCTTGATATCAGGATGTCAAACCAGGAGGCATCAGTCACAGCGAGCAGCGTGTGAAGCTAAACTCGAGCGGAGCCACGGGCCTGAGCGTTTGACATCACATTAAACATGATGGAAGCGTTCAGGAAAATGACATGATGCAGGTGTGCCGAAACATTGCATCAGCCGCTCCACAACTTCAAGAAAACATTTCAGCGTTAGCCGAGAGAAGTTTTCACCTTTTACACTGAATATATACGAACTGTAGCCATGGAGACATTTTGGCCAACAGCGATAATTACATTACGGCCCATATTTACTTGATGAAATAAATCATGGCTAATATTTTAAATCAATACTGTTTCGCCCCCGAAACCTCTTGACACCAGAGCTCAAATCCAGAACAGCTGCCATCTTAAATGTCACACAGTGAACTAAAGCTTCAAACCCTTATAATGAACAGCAAAAAATTAATTAATAGCTACTAATAATGCCTTTGTAACCTTATGCAGAAATAATGAGAAAGCCCGGATACTGTCTAGACTGTTTAATACAGGTAACATAGACTAATACAGGTAACATAACATGTTGTGTTGTCTAATAGCAGGATGAGCAGGGAATAATCTAGAATATCTGATGTCACTCACCCCTCGGATGTGTGAGGGTGCACATGTGGCTCTCTGGCTGGAGTCAGTATGGACGGCTGGCGTCCTTTGGTCGCTTCAGCTGGACTTTCAGACGTTTCATACCGATCTGGAATCCGTTCATGGCCTGGATGGCAGTCTGAGCGCTGGCAGGGTTATCAAAGCTCACGAAACCTGCAGAGATTAAAAACATAACTGGTGAAGTAAAGGTCAAGTATGGTGAAATTCATGTATGGAATTTGCCCTTCCATGTTGTTCCCCCCGTCCAGTTAGTGCACTCACATTGTAGTAGAGTTATGAACCCATAGCACTGGGGGTGAGGTGACCTGCTCAGGAGCACCTCAGTTGTTACCTGCCAATTTTGGGAATCCAGTCAGTGACTGTTTAGTTACAAGTCAGACTCACTAACCAGTAAGCCACAACTACCCGTGTCCCTTAACTACACTGCTTCCTCTAAGTGGAGTTAGAGATGGCTGAATAAAACTGTTGCTTTTGTTACACTGAAGCAATTTATAAAGTTTCTTTCTTCAGTGATACTAATAGATTACAGATGACTTAATTTAATTTTAACTTTAGTTTTGTGACCTAAAGACACACACAGAGAACTGAAAGAGAATTAGTATTTTACTTAAACTATGTGTCTGGTTGGTCTCTTTACACGACTTTCAGACAGTCTCTCCTTATCTAAATGGCTAACTTAACAGAAGCTGGTCATACGCTATGTTAGTTAATTTGGTGATCTGCATTTACAAGCTCACATCTGCAAAGGTCTGAGCTTGACGGTCGTGCGTGTAACCTTAGATTACTGCAGGAGAAGTGAACTACTGCCAAGTTTACTGTGGTGTTTAGGTGTGTGTGTAGTGTGCACTACTGTCCCTGATGTATAGCCACATTAGGTCACCAAAGTCCAAAGGCGTCAGTCACAGTTACTCATGTTGAATTCATGTGGAAGGACTTAGACATCAAATCCTCTGGGAATCGTTCACACTGAGAACTCGGAATGAAATTAGACTAATGGCGGAGAGAAAATTGAGATCGGAGAGACGAATACAAAGAGATTTCTGCACTTGTGTTTCCCAGCTGCTCGTGTATGTGCAGAGAATGAATATAAATATGTGACTGCGGACAGTCAAGGGCTTGTGGAGTACGTAAGAGCTCCAATAAACCTTCATTAAACCACAATACAAACACACACACATGCGCGCGGGTACCACCGACTGCACCGCATCCAAATGAATCCAGTACCGAATGAATAAACGCATTAAATAAATAAAAACTGGCTCAGGCAAATAAACAGAACTAGTTAGCTGCCAGCTGACCCCCTTTACATGTTTTTGTCATACCTGAAACCAGACGCTACGTGGTGGGAATTAAACATGTAAAACATGTTTGTAATAGTAACTGTGATGCTGAAGAAACATCACTAATTAAACACGTAAAACATGTTTGAGGGAATGTTTTAGGTTTTGCGAACACAATCTCCAAATATCTTCCAAATATCAGCACTTGATAGTCAGAATATATCGCTATGTGGGTGTGTGTGGAGAGCTGGAAGGCGTGTCTGACCGAAACACTTGCTCTGATTGGTGGCTCGGTCCATGAACACCTTCGATGAGATGACGGACCCAAAAGGAAGAAACATCTGCATGAGCTCATTATCACCGAACTCCTGCGGCAGGTGATAGATAAACAGATTACAGCCTTCAGGACCTGGAACACACACACACACACACACACACACACACTAAATACTATATACGGCGGAACGCAAGCCTCCAGACAAGGTTCCCATATGGAAAAGATAATATATCGAAATAGAACAAGGTTCTTTAAAGTTTCTTGGGCAACAAGAATACTGAACGCTTAAGCAAGACGCTTAAGCAAAACTTGCTTGAACGCTTAAGCAAGACAAACCACGTCCACTAATTTCCTAGCTAACAGGGAATGTTTTCAGAACAATGGCTAATGTTCTGCATAAGTTCTCCTAAAGCTATGAAAAACATTTTTGCAGAACCATAATGAGTATGATGTTTAAACATTTTATTTATATATATATATCACATATCAAAAACATTACTTTAAAGTTGTTAGGGGAACGTTTAAAACATTTCCGGGACAAATGGAGAGTGGGATTCACTCACCTTCCCGTTGCTGTTGTTGGGGCTGGATGATCTGGGCGGGCTGTGGCAGAGTCTGACCTATAGAGCTCAGTGTTGTGGCAGGATATATGGCTGCGCGAGAGAGAGAGAAAGAGAGAGAGAAATAAGGACAAGATGAAGGTTGACCTTTATATGCTAATGAAATATGACAGGATCACAGTGCAATGAAATCTGGAAGCGCATTCATCATATATCAGACTGATTTAAAGTGACAGATCTCCAGGCATCCGTATGATAGCTGTAATATCCACAAATTCAAACAGAACCTCAGGTTTCAATCACGGCAAAGTCACCTCCCAGAAATAACATTCTCCGAGGACAGACGTCAGAGAAACGCGAGCTTCACATAGCGCGTGCGTTCAGGTGAGTCTCACAAACACGCGCGGCTCACGGTTCAACTTACGAATCTTAGGTTCCAACAATGGCTTGTAACAATGCACATTGAAAGGGATACAAATACGAATGACTTTTTGGAATACAAATGAATTGCCTTCGTGCCAATTAAATAAATTCTGTGTCCAAACCTGTT